>JAUZSU010002188.1:0-11521 GCA_034780255.1 Parotocinclus maculicauda
AAATTTGGAAACAACATATTTTCCCTTAAAATGATACATTCTCTCAGTTTAAACTTTTGATCTGTGATTTGTGTTCTTTTCTAAATAAAATATTAGATGCTGGCACCTCCACATCATTGTATTCAGTTTTTATTCACAATTTGTTTAGTGTCCCAACTGTTTTTGGAATCCGGTTTGTATAATTATCAATTTCTTATTAAATCCATTAAAAGCCTGCTAAAAATATAATGTATTAACACAGTAGTTTCCAAACTGCCTTGCCATCCTTTTGTATATTATTTTAGAGTCAACCCCAACATCCATGTTCACGTCTTTTGCTTCCAAACTACACTTAAATTAACACTGTTACTCATACAAAACTGCACTATCTTAGTGAATAAAACAAACAGAGTTTATATATTCAACATAAATATAGTTTTATTGCAACTTGCTCAGTCTGGCAAGCTACCAGAAAGCATATATAAACTAATATACCAGTATGTAATTTGAAACTAATATATTTAATAAGGTTATTTATTCAGAAAACAGTGTACAGTCTTACAATACAGTATGCTGGTATTACTTTTATACTTAAATTAATTAAATAATTTAAATAATTAATAATTTAATTAATTATCTTTAAACGTAATACAGTGTTCCCTCGTTTATTGCGGGGGTTATGTTCCAGGACCACCCGCAATAAACAAAAATCCGCGAAGTAGGGACTCTATATTTATTTAAGCATTTATACACTATTTTAGCTGTAGAACTTGCAGAACGTTTGGGTAACATCATAGAGCTTGAATGAATTCAGTCTATAATGAAACTTTCACAAACAGCGAACACAACATCGCAGACAAAAACTTGTCATGTCAGCAAGTAGCGACTCAGACGGTCTTACGTAGTCTTACTTTTCGTTTTTGGTGCGTATTTATCCGCTGAGTAAATATGCTATTGTAGTGTTTTTAACTGTTGAATAATCAAGCAACACGCTGAAGTAATGGAACATTCTCTTTACTTAACACTGCATACATCACTTTCGTATCACACATGCTCCGTCCGTACCAAACTTACAGCGCGTCATATCCTACACATTGAGTAGACACAACAACTATTTACTGTTAATCTAAATATTTTCTGATTTATAACATTCCTTTATTGTTAGAATTATTATTTTTAATAATTTTTTTTAAAGTTTCACAAAAACCCGTGATATGTTTTTTCCATTAATATTTTTGGAAAACCCACGATGCACTGAGGTCGCGAAAAGTGAACCTCGAAGTGGCGAGGAAACACTGTATATATAAACTTGGATATCTGACGATATCGATATCAGACCAATATGCTGCTACCACCTCTTGAAACACTGCTGTTGCATACGGCTGTTTTACTTTTAACTTTTATCATCCTTGAGCTTAAAATAACTCCACACAGCTGACATGATGACCAAGCTGCTAGCTAACAGTTTTAACTCGAGTTCCAGCTATTGCTCACATTGCGGATGCCAAACATAGGGGAAATCTGGATTGACAGCAAGTGAAACACAGGCTTTATAACATTGTGGTTCTGTGAATTAGAAGAAAAAACAAGACACACATTTATGTCTTAGTCGAACCCAGCACAAGTTTATCTCTGAACTGCGATATCTGAGTTATGCTGTTTTTACAAAAACATATATAAAAGCATAGAGAATACCCACTGTTAGAGAGAGAGAGGTATTTTTTCAGAAATCTTTTTCACTTCATTTCTGCTAATCCAATTTTCTACACTGTTCCAAACTAATGGTACTTAGTTGTGCTATATAAACCCAACAACTCGTATATTGTCAACCTACGTTTTGGCAGAAGATTTGGTCAGGGCTTCTATGACTTAATTTATGTATTTAATTTGTAGTAGAAAAAACAGTATAAAGCACCCTAAGGTCCTCTATTAGGGGTAGCACCATCGCCTCACAGCAAGAAGGTCCTGGGTTCAATCCCACGTGGAGCAACCACATGGAGAACTTTCTACGTGGTGTGCATTTCCTCTCTCTGTCCTGGGTTTACTCTAGGTAATTAGTGTCTTTAAAGTGCTGCGAGTATATTTGCCTCTATGATGGATTGGTGCTCTGCCTGTGGTTGGTCCTGCTTAGTGCAAATGCTGTCCCGCGACCCTGTTCAGGATTAAGTGGGTCAGAAATTGAGTTAACTGATGTTTCCAAATTAATTTGTCTTTTCACCAGAAAAGGAAAAGTGTACATAGAATTTTCAACCAGGCATATGCATCTACTTTTAGGATTTTAGGACATAGAACCATTTGAATCGTTGATTAATTGGTGTTTATGATGATCAGTCCTAAAACCTGTTCATTTACTAAAGCCTTTAATAAACTGTTTCGTTACTTTAAAATGCTTAAGACGTTTACTATGTTTTGAGTGAAAGAAAATGCAAGAAAGCTACTTTTGGGAGTCAAGTATCCCTACGTAATCCACTAACTCATCCACAGAGGCATGAAGATGAATTAAAGCATTGTGTTTCTCTTGATGGCCTTTATATATTGATTTAAATATTACCTGTGTAATTAGGAAGGCATGTGGGTGATTACACACTTAAGTTTTAGACTTCTTATTTAGATGTGGCTTGTGACTAATGAGCTGAGTAACACAAGCTTCTCTTTGTCCCTGAAAAAGACACCAAACTCATTTTCTCTTTGGTACAGCAAACTAAGGCCAAAGCCTTCAGAAGACTTGCTTTATAGCAACACTTATGTGATGTATAGAAATCTATGTACTCTGATATATGATGTAAAGTATACACAGTATGATGCATTACCCTGCTCTCACTGGCTCATTTGCACCACATAACCATTTGTCTAACAGGATCAATGCCAGATATCCCAACAACAATTTGTGTGTTGTGTGTTTGTGGCAATTAAATTTATTGGAGCCCATCTTTCTGGGAAACGCAACAAGAAAAATAGGTTGGTGTAACAGTGAAGAAAGAGCACTATTGATTTAAACCTACTAGATTTCCTTATTGAATTGTACATGCATTTTTCAGACATCCTACTTTGGTATTAATCACGAATGCTGAATATTGTCAAATAAAGTTTTTTTTCCTGAACTTCCCTGGGAGTCAAAAATTGACTAACAAGACTTACAAATAGGAAATCAGATGACACTTTAATTAAGACTCTGAAATCATGCATCAGAATAATTCAAGCTGAATATAAGTGCTTTTATAGTAAAGTAATGTCTCAAAGCAGCTTTATATACGTCCAAGCCCACAGCCCCAATGTCTAGGGTGAAAATGGCAAGGAATGTGATGAAGAACACTTCTGAGGATATAAACCTAAGAAGTGGTCCATCCTAGGTATTAAATGTAAAAAGAAAAGTTATAAAAGGAAATAAGAGGTCAAATACACAAAAGCAAATCAGAATTTAAGTGCAGATATTTTCTGTTATTTAGTCCAGTATTCCAGAAAGTGCAATAACTTAAGGATCTTGAACTGGTACCCAAAGAACACATAGGAGAGAAAAAAGCATATCAGGTTAGGGATGTTAAGAACACATAACAATAGTTCATAAATAGTGCAGCAGGAGACTCTCGTATTCCCATTCTGGATTGTCAATCAAGATTGTTAATTAAGTTAATACTTCTGTACATGGATACAGTTTGGTTATGGTACTGTGTATGAATTGGGTATAATCAGTTTAATCTTTTGTCTTTTTGTTTTCAGAGAACAAATGATCACAGCATAGATACCAAGAGACGCACAGGCTTTATTCAGTATTCATCAGCTCTGTGCCTGGGGCTTCAAACTAGATTTTACGCACAGGCTACAGTTAATAAGAAGCTGTATAAGTTTAATGAATGAACAGTGTGATACTGCAGTGAGATAGTTGGTCATTTGATTGACAAAAATACAAAATTTGACCAAGATTAACAAATAAACATGGCTGGATTTTACTGAAATGGAAGGGAATGCCAAGCTTGGCATGTTGCCCGTGTTGTCTATGTACCTTTTGACTACCAACACACTGCTGAACATTTTCAGATGTTACTTCAGCATGAATTTGTCAGCATGTGGGGCTAAAGGCTAATAAAAAATGTCATTTGGTACTCTCATATAAACTTGATAGGGAAAAAAAATCTATATATGCCACGTGTGCCCTACAGTATTTTACATTATGATATGAATGTGAAAATTGTTAGAGATTACAGGAAATGAAGCAGTTACATATTTTTTGCCTCTAGACAAAGCTTTTATGAGCTTGAAAATAAATGAGTCTAGCTCAGTCCATTTATATTGAGCCTTCAAAATCTGTATTTTACCCTTTGAGAAAACAAAATAAATCTATACTTTTATACAGTCCTGATTTTCCATTGATCAATAAGAGTATTCATTGTTATCTGCACCCTGTGAAAATGTATATTCATTATATTTATAAATGTAATGCTAATTATAGCTCCTAGTAAACCCAAAACTTGATGGTGAAATTAAAAAGTAAAGTATTCGCTTAGGCTTGCAGGTTCATTTATATTAAAAAAAAGAATTACAGGATTTTCAGCAGTATGACAAAGATATAATCGCTTATTTTCAAATCCACAGTGGTTTCAAAAACAGGCTGTTTCAGTTTTTTTGCGTTCTCTGATGTTCTTGTTTTTCTCTTTTACCACAGGCGTATTAAACATTTTTTTCTGCTGGTGAGCTCACTGTGGAAATAATTGTTGGTGACAAAGGGTATTGACTTGTCAGAATACTGCAAGGCTGAGTTCGAGCAGAGCTGGTCGCACAGACACTGTTGGCCAGAAGCGATGGCAAGTTTTATCAGACCAGGATTTCAGCACAGCAGCCTTAATTAAGATGTACTGTCCTAACATTGCCATAGTGGATTTATTTCCCTTGAGTTACCTCAAAGGAAATATTCCAGTCCACAAAAACTCAAGATCATACAGCATTTCACCTTGGAATTTTAGTAACTCAGTGATTAAATCTGTACAGTTGAAGCTGCTTCTTGTCATTAATTTAAAAAACCTTTCAAATAAAACTATTTCCTTTTGAAAATCTTAGTTTATTTATTAAATCTTTTATGGTATATATTAAATACGTAAAATAAAAACAAGAAATTGCAGATTATACTACTCACCAAATGAGCATGCTTCTGTAAAATGCAATGACATATAACATGTACCCAATTTTTTAAATGAACTGCAAATTAATTAACATTTACACATTACACATTTAGCTGCGGGATTATATGAGACACTGCCATTTTAGTGTCTGTAAAATGCGTATAATGCATTTTAAATTTCTTAATGTACTCAATGTACTACTAGATTCATAGATTTTTTAATGTCAACAGTTTCACCACCTGGTAAATGTAAATGTTGTCTGGCATACTGTCATGAAGATGCAGTTTTCTTAACCACTTTGGACTTGCATTGTCTTCAGTAGCCTTCCTCCACTTCTGTCCCTTTTATCTTTCCACAACCTTCTATTCAATGTTCTACCGATCTGTTCTATATGCCATTGCCAAGTCTGCCAAGCCTCTTTACATCCCGACCCCTTGGTCCTCAGTTGTGTTAGGTGAAATCCCTCTCTTTGGGGTATGCCCCATTATTCATTGTTCATGTCACGCCCGGTCTGCTTGCATTACCACAACCAACCAGGAAAACACCGGGACTCTGGCTGTGGACTAAGAAAAGTGACAGAAGCACAATAATTTCACTTAATAGCATAATATAGAACATACACATTTGCAATAAAACAAGCATTTTTATACTAGTGTGACATGGTGGGATAGTGAGTAGCCCTATCTTCTCACAGCTCCAGGCGATTCGAATTCAGGCCCAAGTTTAGGCTGTGTGAAGTTTGTATGTTTCTCCCATAGTGGTGTGGGTGTCCTTCAGCTATTCCAGTTTCATTCTACATTCCACATACATGCGTTAGGTCAAGTAATACCTCTATAATGACTCTGTGTGTTTGCTCCCTGTGATGGGAATCGTCCAGAATTGCTCTCTGCTTTCGGCCATGTGCTTTTGAATAGGCCCTGGGTCTCTGGCACACTCATTACAGCTTTATACAACTGAGCATTTCTCAAAACTGCTTTACAAGAACTAGGGCTGTACCGGTCCGATAGTCTGTATTGGTATCGGCCCGATATGTGGCAAAATCACTAGATGGGATGGGAGAAAAACTGTTTAATCCGATATCTTTACTATCACGTACACGCTTTACTACATGTCACATAAGCAATAGCTGGAACGTGAGTTAAAACTGTTAGCTAGCAGAGTGGTCATCATGTCAGCTGTGTGCAGTTATTTTAAGCTTAAATCTGATAAAAGTAAAACAGTCGAGTGCAGGGTATGCAACGTCAGAGGTTTTCAAGAGGTGGTAGCAGCATATCGGTCTGATATATTCAAGTTTGCAGTATCAATATCAGTATTAGGCATAAAAAAATTGTATCGAGCCAGCCCTAACAAGAATCTAGGCCCACAGGCCCAATTAAGCAAGCCTACAGTGACAGTAGCATGGAAACACTCCCCCTAAAATGTGATGAGGAAGAAACTTTTGCCAAATATGGATGTAGAATGTGCAATGTGTACAATGTGCAATCCATGATCATACCAGGTATCAAATTCTGTTCAAATGTATTGTAGATTTTAATCTCATATCACAGTGTTTATCTGTCTATACTTAATGACAGCTTTTGACTGATTACTATTCTCAACATACTGTATTGCTTAGCATTTTATCTTACTTACATATGTTTAAACAGCTATGGTGTCCTTACAAAGGTACAGAGCCACTTTGGCCCTGTGGCAGAAAATGAGATGTCATTCACAAGCGCTATCTAGTATGGAGAAAAGGAAAGTGACTTTTGAAGTTCCACACTGAACACTTGTATACACACTGAATTCAATTCTTTTGTTCAATTCTGTTGTCTTAAATTATGAAATCAATCACTGACAGTCGCTCTGTATCAAATTACCTCTCTCACATCTGTCGTCAGTGACAGCGCTGCTGTAGATTATGAAGTGCAAATACAATGTACTTCATAATGAAACAGCCGGCACTGGGATTCTGTCACATTGGATCATAGCACCTTTTAGTGCTGAAATATACAGCCTTTTTCCCTAAAGCACAGAGTGGGCACAGAGAAATCCTGCAGAGTGAAACAGAAGGTTAATGAGACTACAGAGTGTTACACTTAGGGCCATTAGTTTCCAAACTGAGCAGACCTTAATATCCTCTTCCCCCCTCTGCTCCGCTCTTGGTGCCACATGCCCACGCTGCTTAATAATTCACACAAAGGGCTATTGCCTTCCACATCCTGAGTCTCAGCTAAAATAACAAATCCATCACTTCAACGGTCATGTGAGTTTTCTGGAAGTAGCTCCTGGTTTAGGAGGTCGACCAATAACCCAACTTTATAATAAGGAAACTGTCGATTCTGACAAATGCATCAGGAGATAAGCATTTATTTAACGTCTTTCGTCACTCACACACATCACCCTGCACCATTTAACCAAGCTTGTACTCATGAATTTTTTTAAGGAGCTTGGTCTCAGGCACAAAGTCAATTTGTTTTGACCAGCACTAGATCTTTAGACCAGTAAGACAGAGTACAGAACACATGGCACGACCAAAGCGATATCATTCATCACTTATATGAAATGTATGCAGGTAACCATTATTTAAAGGCTTTATGTACACAGCAGTTTTTAATGCATCAATAATCCGTAATACGTACTGGATGACATTTTTAATAGCTATTTGAGATCTTGAATTTAAGGACCCGTCAGAACTTTTATACCGGTTATGTTCTTCTTTGCCTTTAGATTCATGTTTAAACAGCATCATTACTGAACCTTTGTTAATGTGCTATGATCTATTCCTTGCATCAGTGTGCATTACAGACCTACAGAATCCAAAACTTTAGTTTTTTACTCACCTGTCTTACCTGCAGTTTTATTCATGACCACCAGAGGGCTCTACATAGCCATTGCAATATATCTGACTCAAATTACGAAATTAATCTAAGCAATCAACACCGTGATGATTTTGAAACACTGCGTTAACTCTCATTTATTAACATTGCATCAACATTCCCTTTTATAATCCAACAGTCAAACACTGTAATATCCAACCGAATACAAGGTCCCAAAGGTTGTTTTCACCCTGCATATGAAAATAGAGGTGTTGATGAATAAAAAAATGTGGAAAAACTAGTGTCATTGAAACTTTTCTTTAGGTCAGAAGTATGTATAGATTTTTAAAACTAATTGTTTATTTAATCACCCTCAACATAAAAATACAGTTTCATACAACTTGGCACACAACTCAGTTGTTTGACTCTTATTCAAGAAGTAGCTATGCAATGATGAAGTATTCTCCAAGATACTATAAAAATATACTATAAAAATATTTAGCTTATTTTAAACATCCAGATAGAGTTTTCAGTAACATTAGATATGTTTTAATTGTACTATATGTGGTACAGGATTAAACAAATATTATGAACAGGTCCTCAGGTTTTGCAGCTGTCTGATATGCTTGCCCACCACTGTTGTGACCTGAGTTTGAGTCCTGGAGGATATTGAAGTGGTGATAAAAGTTGTAAAGTGGTGATAAAATGTTAAAATCATTAAATAAATAAAATGAAATTAAGTAACGTTTGATATTACACACAATGCTTAACTTGAAAACCACAGTATCCCACAAAAGTGAGTACACCTCTCACATTTCTATGACTATTTTATTATATCTTTTCATGGAACAACACTGAAGATATGACACTTTGATACAATGTGAAGTAATCAGTCTACAGCCTGCATAAGTCTTAATTTACTGTGCCCTCAAAATAACTCAACACACTGAGATACTCAACACACTTATACTTACATTGTAATTAAGTAAAATAATATAATTATTATAGTTAACATCCATGCCGCCCATGGAGGATGGGTCCCTTTTCTGAGTCTTGGTCCTCTCAAGGTTTCTTCCTCCTAAATAAGAAAGTTTTTCCTTTCCACTGTCGCCATAGGCTTGCTCAAACTGGGATTGGCCTTTTTTGTATGGTATACTGTTATAAAGCTGCTTTGAGACAATGCTCCACTGTAAAAAGTGGTGTAAAAATAAAATTTGATTTGATTTGATTTGACTAATATCTAAACTGTTAGCAACAAAAGTGAGTACACCCTTTTGTGTGCTAAGTGTGTACAATTAGCCATTTTCCCTCCCTGGTATCATGTTGACTTGTTACAAGGTCTCAGGTGTAAATGTTTAGAAGGTGAATTAAATTAGGTGTTATCGTTCTCACAGAGGGGTAGGGGGTCAGCCTGTCACTACGATATGTTGCAAAATGTATCAAATTGGTCTGCATGACTGTCGTCTCAGAAGGAAGCCTCTTCTAAAGATGATGCACGAGAAAGATCGCAAACAGTATGCTAAAGACAAGCAGACTATGGATTACTGGAACCATGGCCTGTGGTCTGATGAGACCAATATAAACTTATTTGGTTCAGAGGGTGTCGTGTGTGGGGGGATACCAAATGAGGAGTACAAAGACAAGTGTGTCATGTTTAGTCAAGCATGGTGGTGGGAATGTCATGGTTTTGACTGCATGAGTGTTGCCGGGTGTGGGGAGCTACAGTTCACTAAGGGAATGCCAACATGTACAGTATTGTGACATACCGAAGCAAAGCATGATCCCCTCCCTGCACCAACATTATAATGGCCCCAAACACATCCAAGATGACCACTGCCTTGCTAAAAAAAAACTGAAGGTAAAGGGCAACCATGTATTCAGACCTAAACCCTATTTTCAATTAGGGATGTAATTTTTTACAGGTTATACATTATTGGCTGTGTGGCAAATTTACACTGTTATGCAAGCTGTAAAATGACTACTGTACATTCTATCAAAGTGTCATATCTTCAGTGTTGATACTTACAAAAATCTGAGAGGTGTACTCACTTTTGTGAGATACTGTAAGTTTATTTAGTGGTCTATTACAGAATAGCATGACGTGGCTATTTCCCTTATAAAACAATATTCACTGGGTTGTGGTTCGGGGTTCAAATCCCACATCTTTAAAGCTTCCAAGGTTGGGCCCTTGAGCGAGGCCCTTGACCCATAATTGCTTAGCTTGAAACACTGTTCACAAGTCAATTCAATGGTGATTTGGATAAGGGCTTTTGCTAAATAACTACATGTAAATGTTATAATCCCTATGTATTCATACATTCTTGTTTAGGTCTTCTATTTAATTTTTATAACAATAATAGACCAGCAGAGATGTGCACTGTTACCTGAGAAAGAATGTTGAGCAACCTTCCTCGTTCTGTGGTTTAACATATGAATTTAAACGCCTGCCAAAAAGTATGGATATGATTTGTGAGAGTTTAAACCCATTCTGTGGAACTATGGCACTCTTAATGGCAGATTGTATATTAAAGCTAATGAATCAAAGCTGGGCCTAGTTGAATCAATAGTGTATGACTCCTCCTGGAATAAAGACAATAAATAAAAAAAGCCCTTGAAATATCCCAATGGCAAAGTTCTTTTGCTTGGCATAAAATTGAAATCTTCACTATTAATCTGTCGGTAGTTTTCATATTCTCCACATTATATTATTTATATTTTATTTATCATATATATATATGTATTGTATGCAGTATATTTTATGTATATACTTAATTTAAGTTATTCTGTTAAGCTTTTGTGTATTTAAAATATTATTAAAAATGTAATTTCAATAATTAGGTAATTGTGGTTGATCAAAGAGCATTGGCTCTTTCAAGGTTTCTTCCTTATCACATTTAGGGAGTTTTGTTCTTGCCACTGTCAGCAAACTTTTGCTCAACTGGGGCTGTGGGCCTAGATGCTTGTAAAGCTGCTTTGAAATAATGCTTTATTGGAGAAAGCACTACATAAATAAATTTGACTTGACTTGACTTTAGAATCCATGGATTTTGTTATCTGTGCAGTGTCCTGGAACCAATCCCCACAGATACAGAAGACCGTCTATAATGCTGTAAATTACTTGGGCTGCCCGACTATTTAAATATGTAATTATGATTATTCGCATGAGCGACTGCTTTGAATTTGATAGCCCTAAATATTATTTATATATAATATAATAATATATAGCATTAAGTATGCACTCAATTAAGTGGTGACAACTGAAAGCAGTGACAGCAAAGTTGAGCTCAGAAATGAACTTAAAAACCCCTGATTAGTAGTTTAAAGCCATCACTACCGAGCCACCACTGGCTTGGCAACAGTTATTACGGAAAATGTGTAATAAACATTAAAGGTAAGTCCTTGCCCCTGTGACAAAGTGTGGTTTTACAAGACATTTTACAGTGGTATTGATCACTGCCATGTTTTACTGAGTTAATGCACTATAACGAATATATGTGAAACTGTTTACTGATGTTAAAACAACAGCATCATAAAGCATTTAGACATTAATTAGACAAGCTGGACTTTTTCAGCTTCATTCTGTTTCTCAATCTCTCTCTTTCTCTTTCTCTCTCTCTCTCTCTCTCTCTC
>JAUZSU010002199.1:0-11521 GCA_034780255.1 Parotocinclus maculicauda
GAACATATATATATATATATATATATATATATATAGTCTAATTTGAGTAAAACAGCTCGTTATTGGTGAGTGATATGTGCATGAGCATCTTCAATTTCTCCAGAAATGTGCAATAAACTTTTAAAGTTTAACTCCATCTCTTGGTACAGATACCTCAGGTCCCTCCATTGTGTGGAATTTATGTAGCAGCCTCCTGTCTGTAATGATTGATACTCTCATCATGAAGTGTGTCGGCGCCAGGCTGTGCCACTCGGCTCTTCATGCCAGCTCTCATTAGAGTCATCATGCTAAACACTTGGTCTGGTCTGTATCCACAAAGCTGCAGCATGGAGAAACAATGGAGCATAATGTCCGCCCAGTCCACACATGCTAACCAATGATACCTGCCAGGACAAGGACAGGGCAAAGTGGCCCAAATCTGATCTTCTCACTAAGTTTAGGCTGGCCACACTGCCTTTTTATAATAATAGTAGTCAACAGTAACAGGCTCTTTAACGGACATTTAGGGCATGCTGTTTGGCCATAGCCACTACTTTGGTTTGCGTGCTTTTTATTTTTTAACTCCATACCCTTGTCTTCCTCTGGTCTGGTTCTGCTGTGTCCTTGTCCTAAACCATAGACTGGTTGCAATATGTACATTTTAAATTTGTAACACTGCCGTTTTTTGAGGAACAGAAAAAAAAATCAGATTTGGGTCACTTTTACCTGCTGTGTAAACGTCGTGTTTGGTTATTTTCCACTGCAAAGCTGCCACTCTTGGGCCCTTGAGCAAGACCTTTAGCTCTACTTTCCAATACAAGTTTGTACTTTACTGTGAGCTTCTTACAGTATGTCAGACAATAAGCCTATCAAAAACTGGAACGTGCTGTACTTGGACAGCTATCCTTCTTTCTTCAACCAATCACACTCCTTAATACCACCCTGTCCTTTTTCTTCTGCTCTTCCAAGAAAAACTATGCTTCTTGGGTTGATTTACTTCTGAATTTGTCTCCTGTGTTTGAATCTGAAGACTCACCCCTTCAAACAATACCTTAAATAACATTTCTTCTCCTCTTTGCACTTTTTTGGTCCTGTGCTTTGTTTGTATTTTTATTCAGCATATCTTTAAACTCTTAGTATTTACATTTACATTTATGTCATTTAGCAGACGCCCTTATCCAGAGCTATTTACAATTAATACAGTCTTACAATCCAAGTAATCGTGGGTTAAGGTCCAGCATCGCTCTACTGGTCTTTATCAACAGAAACCAGTGCAACCAGAGTAGCTCTCACCATCGTTTGGACATTAGGAGACGATGTGCTTTAATGGATTTCCACCAAGGACTCATTTTATAATCTATTATTTTTTTATAATTTAGTTTATTTATTTTATTACTAATTGAAATTTAACTATTGATTTGTTATTTAAATTATTTACCCATTTTTTCTATAATTTAATATACCTTTAAGTATTTATTCACTTAACATCTAGGCCACCCATGAAGGTCGGGTCCCCTGTTGAGTCTTGGTTCCTTCCAATGTTTCTTCCTTCTATTTTTAAGAAGTTTTTCCTTGCCACTGTCGTCCTAGGCTTGCTCAACCTGGGATTGGCCTTTTCAGATAATATAACAATGTAAAGCTGCTTTGAGACGATGCTCCGTTATAAAAAGTGCTATAGAAATAAATTTGAATTGAGATTAATTGAATTAAGCGTCTTGCTCGGAGACCTAACTGTAGCAGAAGTCCATAGTCCAGTACCTTAACCACTAGGCCATCACAGTCCCCTTACTTATGATCATGTGACCTCGGCACCAGACTGAGAACGTGTTTGTTATTCTCTGGTATAACTGGTAATAAATACTAGTAGTTCTTTGCTGTACTTGCATCTTGGCACCTTTGACTGCTTTGTTAATTTCTCTGGATAAAAGCGTCTGTAAAAACTAAGTGTAAAATGTAAATGCAGTACTGATCCAGACAACTCATCAAGGGACCAGAGAAAGCTTGGAAAACATTTAGCTGCTGCTGTTGGAAGCAGGACTGGGCAACACGATTCTAAACGATATGTTCAAACTGATTTTATTCTCTCAGTAAAAAAAAGCACTTCTGTAATAAAGGAGGTAAACATGCTAATTAGTCTGGATACTAATACTTCGGTTTCCTCCCACAGTCCAAAGACATGCACCTTAGGTTAATTGGTTACTCTAAACTGGCATTGCCCTGTATGTGTGTATATCTATCTATATCTATCTATCTATATATATATATGTATGTATAAATATATGACTAGTCTTGAGATGAACTTGTCTATGAATATAGCCTTGTGTGTGTCGCTGAGATGTCCACTAACACCGATAATGACCTTAAACAAACCAACTTTAATATCAGTGTGCACAACACAACATGGGCTTGAGAAATTATTGTTTTCTAAATCAAACGTCACCTCAAATTGTTTAATAAGATATTTACTGTGCGTAAACGCAATTCATAAAGTTATTATTTAAGAAACTAAATGAACAGTAAGTTAAACTTTATATTAAAATGAATCATTTGGTTCAACCTGTTCTCCAGGTTACTAGCTCAAGCATCCTCCGGTCGCCCCATAGGAGCACTGGAATTTAAACCTGGCCACAGAGCCTTAACCCTTCAAAATAATCACCAAACATAACACACAAATGCATAAACGTAGTCTATTACGCCACAATATGTCGACATCCCTTCAACGAAGTCACAGAAAAGGTTAGGTTCAGGAAATGGTATTTGTAATCAATTCGAGGAACAATCTCCAAGTTGTTGCATCATCTTGCATTTGCACAGTGAGCCACACTGATCTAAAAATAATCATTTTGCACCCTCTCATTTTCCTCTCAAAACTTCCTGTTGTTCTTCCTGTATATTCCTTCAGCTGTGCATCTCACCTGTCTCATCAGTCAGACTTCTCCAGGTAATGTGTGTGTGATGTTACCGATGTCAGTCGTGCTTCTCCTCTTCCTCTAAATCTCCTGTTGTTGCTCCTCTCACTCTATCTCCATCTCCATCTCTGCCTCCACTCCAGACCCACTGCCTTCTCATCTTAGGTCATATGTTCCTCCTCACAAGTTAAACTCTTGGACGTGTCCTAATAAGGCATATTCGGAGCTGTGGTGTCAGACTGCATAGCTCAGAGGGCATGGAGGGAGTTTAGCCTGTCTGGTTGAACATACCTGATTCCAGGCATCGGCTCATTCTGCAGAAGATATTTCATAAAGACCGTCCCTTTATCTCTCCCTGCCGTAGAGGATGGAACTTATTTTAAGGAACAATCCTATCTCAATAAGAGCACTATGTAGTTCATAACAGAGGTCTAAACTATTTTTACACTGGTCACTTTAATAGGTAGACCTGCTCCTTAATGCAAGTCTAATCAGCTGACCATATGGCAGCAACAAGGCCAAGGCGAGCTGCAGTGCGTCCTTCTGCTAAGCACCATGCGCCCATGGTCACCAGATCTCAATCCAGTAGAGCTTTGGGTGCTCTGTATATCCATCGTGCTAAAAGCAGAAGGCGTGTTATAATGCTCCGTGTTCTTTCATGTGTCCAGCATCTTTGTGTATCTTTTGTGTATATTACATGTTTTATCATCTTATTGTAATGGACTGCCTCGCTGCTCCACTCACGGATTCGACCTGTACAGTTCGAGCTGAAGTGTTCACTTGGCTATAATGGATTTGTTTTGTCCAGGTCTCTCGGGGAAACAGTCCGAGCATAACAACATTCGCTTTCTGCTGCTCTGGCTGTTTATTTTTGATTAGCTGATGGATTTGTCACCATCATCATCTCTAAGAAATTGATGCAGCAGGTTGAGAGGTCGAACACACCGTGTACTATGAGCTGCCTCAGCACTGCGTGGCCTGAGCCGATTTCCATCCAGTCATGACGGTCGGCGCTGCAATAAAAGATGCCGTGCATGCTAGAAGTAATTGCTTTTTCGTTTTTAGCTTGTGAGTGGGATTCTTATTTCTGGGTTTCTTTCTTATGGGATAGGCCCAAATACCATACACTCTATATGCACTCACTGGGCACTTTAGGTACGGCAGTCCAACTGCTTTGTAATGCGAATACTAATCAAGCAATCCTACAGAATTCATTTACTTAATGCATTGAAGTTCAAACCGAGCATCAGAACTGGGAAGGAAGGTGAATTCACTGATGTAGAACGTGCCCTGGTTGTTGCTGCTAGACTGGCTGGTCTGGGTATTCCAGTAACTTGAGCTGATCTGCTTATGGGTTTAAACGCTCTGGGGTTTATAGAGAACGGACCGAAAAAGAGATAATATCCACTGTGGGCAGTGCTGCAGATGAAAATGCCATGCCACGATGCCAAGATGCCAGAGATCAGAGGAGAATGGCTGATAGGAATGATCATTTGTGGAAGAGTAATTTTTAATGCCCAGCACGTCAAACCTTGAAGCAGATAGGCTACAGCAGCAGACGACCACACTGATGCACAGGCTCATCCAAACTGGACAACAGAAGAATGAAAAAAAACCACAACAGAACCATGCAGAAGGAAATAGACACTCTAGTTCATAACACTTACATTTTTTAATAGAATTCATTTATAACAAATGGATCTTGAGTCGTAAAGATCTGCTCATCATACAGACGTCTTCTGCCACCGATGTAACATAAGTAAGAAAATAAAGAGCACTCCATTCATTCAGAAAGAAAACAAAGGAAACGAATAACCAAAAAAAAATACAACAACAGAAAATTACGCTTACAACCAACCAGAGGTAATTTTTTTTTAGGATTCTTTTTAACAAGCTATTTTTTCTCTTTACAGTTCAATTAATTAATTTCAATCTATGCATCCAAACGTGAGCTAGGTTGAGAAAGATCAGGGTGTAGAGAGAGAGAGAGAGAGAGAGAGAGAGAGAAAGAGAGAGAGAGAGCAGAGAACACCACGTTGGTTTCTGGATGACACTTCAGTCTTGAATGGCAAAGCCACAAAACTGATGACGGAGACAAAAACAGAAGATCTCCTGCTGGAGATACTATGGCACCAGAAAGGATGCTCTTTTTTGCCACAGACTCGTTCTTTTTTGTCTTTTTTTTTTTTAATTGACACTTTATTTCCCCCCGGTTTGTGTTATTTACATAGACACAAAGTGAATGCTAAAGGAGAAGCCGTACAGATGCGTTCAAGTAATACATTATTGGGTATAGAATCAATAGGGCAGTGCATAGTACAAAGACAGAGAAAGTGCAATTCTTCCTACCAGGCCTCGGTCGGCCCTCTGCCAAGCTTCCCATGCATATTCAAACAAATGAGAAACAAAACAAAACAAAAAAAACCCCACTCAGATAGTGAGGACATTTCTGAACGTACACAACGCTGACACTAGGTGGCGCTGCCATGGAGCTAAATAATAGCACTTTGTAGCTTGACAGTTGTCGATGACAAAGAATGGCAAATAAAATGCACTGGTCGACAGGATAAGGGAAATAAAGCACCTGGAATGCACATCTAAAAAAAAAAGCCGCCAAAAATACGAATAAAAAGTCAAATAGGACGCCTTGCAAAATGCAAGATTAGAGCGCAGGCCCATCACTTTACAAGATTGTCAAGATTAATGCAATTCATGCAAACTTGGTCTTAATGCTTGATTTCAGCGACACTTTAAACAAACAAACAAACAAACAAAAGTTGCTTACGTTCTTACTTTAGCATTCATTTGCATGTGCTGAAAAACATCGGAAGGAAGGATAATGGCTAACCCTGTTATTATCGCGTTCTTTTTTAGCTTCATTTATGATTTTTTGTAAATGTTTTAACACCAGCCTCGCACCCAGGGTTCAGACCTTTTCTACAACCCTCCAATAAGCTTTAAAAAAATTATTTGATTAAAAGTATAAATCATTGCTGCTAACTCCGCCCTTAACGTTTTGCATTTCTGCCCGACCCTCTCACTATACCGTCTAGTCCCCGTTGTTTTTTTGTGTTTTAATAAAGGGCATCATAAGGTAAATATATGAACGCTTCTCCCAATGATCATATTTCTTCTCCCTTACCCATTACAGACGTTTTCCTGAAACTAACCGTACTCTAGGGTAGGCGCCGATGCTAAAAACACTCTTGTGGCTCACTATTATCGTACTATTACCCCTAAAAGCCCATCGCTATGTTAGCTGTGTGTCGTCTGAGTTTTAGTACACGATATTGTAAAAAAAAGAAACCCTAACCTCCTCTGTGATGATCATTTTATCACGATTCTTTCGTAAGCTTAAAAAAATACATAAACGCTAAAATTGTCTCCGATATTTTAGCTATATTTTGCACTAAAAAATAAAATCAAAGCTTACTCCAACCTTCCCACAACACTTCAAGTCCCACCCAATCGTTCATTTTTAGCCATGTGCTTCAGCAGCAGACAATTAACCCCGCCCCCAACGTTCAGAGCCTTCTCATAACACCTCCCCAATTCGGCAAAGAAATATGACTATGCGTTACCGTTTTAAAAATCCCAGTACAAATACAGGTGTGCGCCGTTTAACATCTGCTCTGAGCTCTGTGGAGCAAGGCGCTGACCAAAATGGACGTCAGAAAGGGCTTGTTCAATTTGTAAAGCCGCTTTGAGACGATGCTCCACTGTAAAAAGCGATTTTGCATTGCCCCTGGCGTCACGTATTACTTTGGAAACTTTGCACATAGTGCTTTATTTTAAACAAAGCACAATCTGAAAAGACTTTTTGTATTTTTGTACAATTGTACTGTACAATACAGTCATTCGAATTATTGCATCTTTTATAAAACATGGGGGGAACGAGCGGAATGCTTGCACGTTTTCTCCTTTTTAAGACCCCGATTATATTTCCGTGCTAGTTTACTGTCATTCAGACGTGAATAAGATGTGTATAAGGCAAGCTTTTTTCTATTCTAATTCTTTTTTGTATTCCTATTCTAATTCTTAGAGCTCGGATAACCAAAGTGAACAGACACCGACATTAAACGGTGCACACCTGTATATTAAGTGCTGACACCAACCGCCTAATTTGGTTATTTTACTAAGCAACATCCCCTAAATTCAAACCCCTAAGGTTCCAAGCATCCCGTACGGCGCTCCGGGTATTATTTCACTCCCGAGACTGTGCAATAAAAAGACCCTAACTAATGTTAGTTACATTTTCGGTACTGTGCGCCCCTTTCTTTGGAGTCTGTCCCAAATTGTTCCACCATTACGGTTTGGTCTTGAGAAAAGCTAGAAGTTGTGAATAAAGCTCATCGTGAACGTTTTGTCCCGTTTTCACGTGGTTGTAATTGCACTGCGTCCTGCAGGGTTAATAAAGCCTAACGTCTTACGTTATAGCGTGTACTCTATAGCGCCGTTCGTTTCTTTCTCCCTTTTTCCATTCTGAGCCAGAGTAAGGCCTCGGAAAAGAAAATCGAACAGAAAGTGTGGACTTATTTGCATATATAATCTCATATCATGTAAATGGAACTTAAATCGAGAGAGATACATGGATAAATATTGGACTATTGGAACAGTACATGGTAAATGAAGATTATAAAAAGAGAACAGGCATAAATATAAGGCACTCTAAATGAAAAGGTCTCTGCACCTCTGCCCTACGCGATGAGATATGGCCGACGTTAACACTGCGACGCGTTGAGGGGTGGAGCCGTGACACACGCTCTCGCACCCCCTCGCCTGTAGACACGGCTGTTTATTGCACGAGAAAAAAGATGCACTGAATTACTGATTTAGGTTCAACCTACCGATGTGCATTCCAGTGAAAAGGTCTCTTCGTTTCCCTCCAAAAAAGACAAAATCTCATCAAACACTCACATATCATATATCATATAGCTTTTACTCTCTCTGATGTACTTATCTGTAAAGTCATAATCCTCTTATAAACATTTCTATATATACATTATATATATATATATATATATATACGAGATTTTGGTTATATAATTATTCATATATTTACCATATAATGTATATTTTTCTCTCTCTCTCACTCTTCCTCTCTCTCTCTCTTTTTCTCTCTCTCTCTTTTTCTCTCTCTCTCTTTTTCTCTTTCTTTCTCTCTCTCTCTCTCTCTCTCTCTCTCTGTCTTTCTCTCTCTCTCGAGTGCGTTTCGGAGGCTCGTCTGTTAAAACATGGAAGAACTAAGATTTGATTTGAAAGATCTGTAGCAGCAACTTCATACTGTGCCTCCCCTTTTGATTCCACGGAGTCCCCAAAATATTGGAATATAAACGTGCGTGATCGTGACCATGAATCATGACGAGCCCGTATCTGGGTTAATACGGTACCATGGCAAGATGAGAAGAACAAAGAGAGAGAGAGAGAGAGAGAGAGAGAGAGAGAGAGAGAGAGCGTGACAGGATACAGGATACAAAAAATGGAAATAATGAGTTAATACTCGAGTGATCACGATAAAAATAAAAAAGAAAAAAAAATCACATAGACCGCTCAGCTGAGTAATAAAGTACTAAAAAACTAAATTGATAACTTCTTTATTCGTCTGGCGTTTGTACACTCCCCCTAACTGAAGGACGAACATCGGGACACGATCGAGGGTTTTTATTATTACTATTACATACGTCCGTTATTTCTTTTTTTTGCCTCATCGAGCGATTCTCCCGGTCGGTGAGAAAACATCTGCCTTCTGTCTCTTTAAAACGCGAGTTCATGTGAACGCAGCGCGTCTCTTTCTCTTTTTTTTGTCTGTGTTCATGAATCCGAGACGTGTCCGTGAAGCGAGGGGAGTCCACGCCACGCTTGGGCCGTTCCGATTTACACGACACGTCTGCTCGTCAGGAGTGAAGTTATCTGCTTTTGTAAGGGACGGAGCGGGGGATGATGAGGTTCTTGGTCCACCTGGTATTTTGTGTTTTGTAGGAGCTTTTTTTAAACTATTATTTAATCTTTTTTTTTTGTTTCACACCCAACAAACAAATCGAGTTTCGAGTCTTGGACTAGGAGTTTTAAGAAGTACTTTTCACAAGCAGGAATTGTATGGCTCAGAAGAAGTGACCTCCGGACGGCCCTCTGCGTTCCTGGTCAAGAACACGACTCCTACGTTGCATAGTGATCGAAGCTTCCCAGATACTCCAAACCTGCACGGTAGCAGAACTGATACTGATCCTGAGAGAAAGAGAGACATTGTGTGTGACGTTAAAGAACATATTGTTATATATATTAACACACACCATAGACACCTTACACCTTACGCTCTACACTCATTTCCCATTTTATTAGTTTCACTTAGCATAAGGAGTTACTTTTGTAGCTCTACATTTACAGTCTGGAGTCCATCTGTTTCTCTACATGCTTTGTTCGTTCCCTTTACTCTGGTCTCCAATGGTCAGGACCCCCACCGATCAGGTACTATTTGGGTGGTGGATCATTCTCAGTGACCCTGATGTGGTGGTGGTGGTGGTGTGTTAGTGTGTGTCCTGCTTGTACAAGTGAATCAGATACAACAGTGCTGCTTGAGTTTTGAGGCACCTCAGTGTCGCTGCTTGAGTGAAAACAGTCCACCAACCTAAAATGTCCAAAACAGATGAGCTGCTTTATCTGACTTTATATGGCTAATAAAATAACAGTGCAACACACACGAACACACCACCACCACATCATTGCTTTACTTCACAGTGGTCACTTTATTAGAGACACGTGACCGACTGAAGATTCAGCGTGTGGAAATTAAACATGACCCCGGATTGCAACATGTATCAACTAAGCAGATTTTCAGTGGTTCAGGTTTAGCTTAAAGAAGGCGAAAAAACTGAGATCGTGAAACTCCGACTGACTTTAAATGACACGGTTGTTGGTGCTAGACTGGTGCTAAAGAGCAAAAGGCGAGTCAAAAGCCACAAGACACCCTTCCATTTCAGAAACAAAAAAGGGTAAATTACGTATCTGAATTCCCCAGCAAGTAATGAGTAAGTCCTATTTTTTAGGCTATGTCCGGAATTTTGAAGGCATCTCGAAAGCCACCATATTGGATCAAGGCCAAGTTTTGTTCCAATGGGAAGGTGGGCGTGTAGCATATCAAAGAAGACCAGGATCATCTCAGAAATCGATTGCTGTAATCAGATTTGTAATATCTCTAATGGTTCAGAAGTTATCAACACAGAAACTTTTAGTTTTGTTGCTCATCACTTGAGCGATGATGGACTTTTATGAGATGGATTCTGATGTCTGGTGAACTCCCCTGCCGTATCATAGCAACAGACTTCAACCACCGACACCCAGAAAGATCACCGATCTCACACAGTTACCCCTCATAACCAAATTCAGAGAAACCGGGACCATGGACGACATGAAACGTGGTGACCATCTGAAGAACCTCTACCGACCAAAAAACCTTAACAATGGTTTGCTGAAAGTTTATGACGCAGCATGTGACGTGTCCTGTGACTTTTGACTCACCCTGTACAGTGAGAATAATGGATTCTGTAGAAGTTCTCATTAGAGCTCTTCGACAAAAGGGGAACATCGAGAATTGCAAAACTGTTGGTGCTCCAGCTAAAGGCTGCATATGCACAACTTCCTTAGCAACCTTCCTTAGCAGCACACAGAGAGACCAGCAGGCAAGCGCAAAAACTACAAAAACCGAGACGTGTAAAAAAATGGTCTGGTCAGATGATGTTGCACCGTCCTGATGAGAGGCTGAGAATTTGGTGAGAGTGTGAGGAATCTTTTTTGGCACAGCCTGGGTACCTCTGATACCACACGTGAAAAAAATGGATTACGTAAGCATTGTGACCAATCGTAGCAGCTGTTTAGCCCACGCCAGCCGGACAATTCATCATGCCACAAGAATCAGAGTCAAGGATTGGTTCATTTGCTTTTTTTGTTCCTGGCTTGCCCAGTCCTCTGATCTTAATTAATAGAGCATCTCTGAGGTCATGTCATTACCTCCATCTCCTCTCCGCATTGGTCAACAGAGCAACCTTAAATCTATCAGTCCATGCCACGATGAACTGCTATGGGTTTGAATTCCGCTAGACAGGCGTCTCTAATAAAACGTCCATTAAACTTCTTACCTCTGTCTGTACCATGGCTGGTCTCTGCGTCCTCAGCATCTTGACGGTCTGGAAGATGTCGACAACTCCCTCGTACCTCATCCTCTCTAGGACAATACTAAGAGTGATGAAGACTCCTGTCCTACCAACACCCGCACTGCAGAGCGAGAAAGAAGGAGAGAGACAGAGTGAGAGAGAGAGAGAGACACAAAGTGAGAGGGAGAGAGAGAGAGAGAGACAGAGTGAGTGAGTGAGAGAGAGAGAGACAGAATGAGAGAGAGAGAGAGAGACAGAGAGAGAGAGAGACAGAGTGAGTGAGTGAGAGAGAGAGAGACAGAATGAGAGAGAGAGAGAGAGACAGATAGACAGAGTGAGAGAGAGAGAGAGAGAGAGAGAGAGAGAAAGAGAGAGAGAGAGAGAGAGAGACAGAGAAAGAGAGAGACAGAGAAAGATAGAGACAGAGAAAGAGAGAGACAGAGAAAGAGCGAAAGAGAGACAGAGAGAGAGCGCGAGAGAAAGAGA
>JAUZSU010002210.1:0-11521 GCA_034780255.1 Parotocinclus maculicauda
CCCGGACGCTCAGCTTCTGCATGATGATTGGATGATCTGTCTGAGGCTGAATCCCTTTTTGATTGACAGCGAAATGACATATCATTTTATGATGTAGACAGAAATTGAGCTTCCCCTCTTTGAAAGACCAGCATCTACCACTGAGTTAAATAGGTGTGTCTGTGTGTCTGGTCACTAAAAACCTTTGTCTTCAAGCTATTTTTTGATACTGTTACCTTTGTCAGGTGAACTCTCACAGCATAATTTTTCCCATGTCTTTATTATTATTTGATTTATTGATATTTCTGATCCTTGTGCTATCTAACTTTTGGCTTACTACATTTGCTAAATGCTTTAGTGGGAACTGTGTTGCACCAGACATGCACATTTAGAAAATGCCTTGCAAAATTAATCTCTGTTGTCAGTCATGGTTGCGAGGCAAATAAACTGCTCGCAAAACTTGAGGATGTTTAAAAATGATTTATCTATTAATGATATATTCCCCATTTTTTGTGAGAAGTGTAGATTATAAGGACTTCGCCACCATGGTTAGTTTAATCGTGTGTCTGTCAGGGAGAAAGCAGACTAGGGAATGCAGTAGAGTCTGATGTTAAAGCACCTTGGGTAACCCTGTTAGTGACGTAATAAAATGGATTTAGTCTAACAGTTCTCATGATTTCTGAGATGGAAAATCCACAGCGAGTCTGGGCTGACTGATCAGATTAAGTTGCATGTCTCAGAGTCCAGTTCGTTCCACTGTGGTGTAATGCTGTTAGAGGAAAAGGTATCGTATAGAGGGATTCCCTTTTTTACGCTGGCCCGACAATATATTGACTTTGATGGGAATCCGATGATAAATATAAATACATATCCAGCAGAAAGCGTGTTCAAGTCGAGTGCTGGGATATGTAGTGAGGAAAAGCCGTGGTTACACAAGAACTGTTTCAATTATTTACACTCAATACGTTATTCCAAAAATGACACGAGATATTCAACACAGCTTATGATTAATCTCGGATTTGGCTAATAATTGTAATAAAGAAGTCGTGTTGTGTCACATTCAGAACGCTGGGCGTGAAAAGATGCTGCACGTTGCACAATTTTACCTTGTTACTGTATTCCCTTATACCTTTATTTTACAAACATTTTCCACACAACTTTGTTATTGTGACATGTCAGCTCAGGGCCGATAACGGAACCCTGAGGCACGCCACAAGGTTACCTAATGGGTATGTCTAAGTTCAAGTAGAATTTTTGGCATGCGTGTTTGAGACGCCGTGGCGGCGGTCATTAAAGTAAACATTTCCTGGCGCGGGACGAGGTGTAGCCATCGCTCTTTTTTCCTCGTAGTCCGTCATGGATCCATCTCTCTCACTCACTCTCTTTCTCACACACACTCAGCTTAGGTTCTGCTGATGATTCGTCACGTTATCTCATGCACTCACATGTAAACAGTTTATTTAGTGTTTGCTGGGTCTTCCTGCTGCACAGACTCGCTGACACTGGCTGAGCAGAAGCAGACCCCCTCTACAAGATCCACAACCACTGATAACCCTGAAACACTGCATTAATACAGCACACACACGCGCACGCATACACGACGAAAAAGCAAGGCAGACCTACAATACAAGATGTACATGCTGATAACCTCCAATCATTACATTAATAACACACACACACGTACACACACACACACACACACACAGGATTAGTGTCATGCGTGAGTGAGCACTGGAGACAGGACACACTGGTTTAGATTAGATAGAGGAGAAAAATGATCATCACCGATGTAATGTTTACAGTCTAAACTCCCATCACACAGGCTTTAACTTTTAACACTAATTATCTTGGTGACATCATGCTGTGCTCCAATCGAATAGATTTTTTAATATTGAGTAATAGGTGTTAGGCATTGGTGAGGTGGGCAAGAATATACGATCATACTTTTTCATGTTGGTTTTTGAGACAATTTTTTTAGCTGAAAACAGAGTTCTCCACTTATTAATATATCCCAACAAGGGAGAAATATTTATAAATATATGAAGGTCAAAAGTGAGCAGTTTCAGTCTCCACCATCTTCTAGATCTCCACAAATAATCTAATAATAACAATAAAAATATAATAATAATAAATAGTATTTACAATATATTAAAACATCAAAAGTGTGGAAAGACCATAATTTAAAAGTAGTTTTGGGGGGGGGCTTATTTCAGATTCAGTTGACTCTCTGTTTTGTGTATATTTCTGACATGTTAAGTAGTAATGACGTAGTAATGAGGGTTAACGGTTAGCAGAAGTCACTTAAAGTGGACCTTTTCTACCCTTTTATTGGTATCTCATCCGTGGCCAGATAAGATGTCACAGCATCTGTGAATGTGTTTACATGCAAATAATAATAATAACCATCATCGTATTTCTGCAGTTATGTGATTATTTAAGTGGTCATGTAAATTACATTTTCCCAGATTGGATTACTCTCTAGAAATTTGATTAAGAAATCCAATAATGATCTGCATTTACCTCAGTAATCTGATTTCTCATCTCATGCATATTCTCACTCTGAATCATTTTTCTCAGTAACAAAAAAAACCTAGAAGTGGCTAATGAAATCAAACATGGTTGCCGGGTCCGCTTATTCTAGGAGACTTTGGTTCTTTTGAGTCTGGATTGTTTCTGTCGTGGGACCTGGCAACCCTGGAATTAAACGCAGCATCTGTGAAATGGCTACCAAACACTTTTGGAAAGACTATAAAACAGTACATGCTTAAGGAGATACATTTTATTATTTAATTATTGAAGTTTGACGTTTACATCACATCCTTATGAGGTTATTTGCAAATATCGAAGTAGAAACCGAGTCCTGTAAACTCGCAGTTATCAGATTATTAAGTGAGTGTAAAGTAACTCCCTGATCTTTCAAATGCCTTTGAAATTATTGTTTGATTAAGTGCTGTTTCAGGCTGTTGCACAGACGTGGTCTTGCACCATCTGGCTTTCGGCATACTCTTTCGGGAATTTGCTTTTTAGGAAGTACTAGTACTAGATCTAGTTTTGCAAACAGATGCTGCTTTTGAGTTGTCTGTTGGGTAAAATCTAAGCCAGAGTCAACCAACTGATATTTACTTTTGTGTCTGTCAGGGAAAATGTGAGGTGGACTAGAATATAGTATTGTCTGGTTGTTAAAACACTACTATACACAATGACAAATTTTTACTAAAAACTATTTCATTTTATGTTACTAGTCACAAATTACTGTATTATTTTAGGGCAACAGAATGGTCCTTATAGCCAGGTTTCCATTTGCATCCTCTTTTCATGTTGAGGGTCTCAGTGAGGAGGCAGGCTAAATTTACAAAATGATGTCTGCAACTAATTTAAAAGTAGGCAAACATATTATATAGTAGCAACAGTTGTATGTAGAAAACTATAGCACAGAGCCAAGACGATGACTAATGCCACAGCTCTGTTTTCCATAAACCTGCTCTCACCATGCAGAAACCAGGAAGTTTGGTGGCAGGTTGCTGACAGTCAGGAATTCCTAGCAATTCCTAGTCTTGCATATTGAATATTCATTAAATATTCTGTGTTTTTTGTAGTAGTTGCCATTTAGAGTATTCCATATTACCAGTTATTTTTTGGTAGGCTGACTAACCAGTTCTGAAGTATTTGGAAATGTGTCCACATCTGGAAAAAAAGGGATGCAAAAACTGTAGAAAGCAAAACATTTAGGCTTTTTAGAAATCCCAGCTCTCTGAAACAGGACATTCTGGGACACCCTGGATGAACCCAGCTAGGCAGAGCTGGGATTTAAACCCACACTGTGTTCAGTTTAGCGCTATGGTTATGAAATTTCATAACCAGAATAAGCAATCTGAAAGAATTTAAACATTAATCATTAGTGTACAGCCCCCTTTGATCAAATTGCCAGATAAAATGGGGCCCTGTTCAGGACCCTGGAGTCTATTACAGGGCTGGGTAGAGGTCACTTTTGCAGCACCAGGTTATAATAAACCGCCTCCTTCTGTCTATATGTGACTCCTGTCTTGTCTGGAAAGCACCACTATGACTCGAACCTGGAACCTGGCTCCACCTGAACGCCTCACCACAATTCTGTTCTTAAATAAACAGCTGTGATTTCATTATTGTACCAGATATATATTTTTCTTCTTATACCCTTCACTGTGCGTCTTATTAAGGTGCGTGTGTTTATTTATCCATTACAAAGTTTATTTTATAAGTGCACGTTTAAATCCTACCCCTTTATCACTGTGTGCTACTTGTTCATGTGTAGTACTCTCTCTGTGACACTCGTGTCCGGAGCAGAGAAACACCTATTCTGACCTCCTAAGGAAATCTATATGTACAATAACCTGTGCAGCCCCTATTTTTGGTAACAATAGATTTTAGGAAAATATTTCTCCAGCGACACACATTAGCGTGTTTGTTATCAATAACGAATGAGCCCTGTCAGGAATGGGTTTCACCGTAACTGCCAACATGTCCTGCGGTTTTTCAATTCACATGCAAAATCTCTCGTGTGCGTACGTGCATATGTGTGTTTTACTTCACACTGAAAGGTCTTTATTGGAATTCTGTCTTAAATAACATGAGCAGTTCATGTGTGATTTGACTTTCTATCTGACCGTAATAATAAACTTAGGATTTAAGGATTTGAATCACAATTGATTAACCCAAATCTGTAAATGACTTTGTGTGTTTGGTAAAGTTGTATACTGTTATGTTTGTCTGTTATTCGCTTTGGTGAAGCCTGTTTGAGTGTTGGAAAACAAGATTCTCGTTTTTCTGTCTGTTTTTATTTAATTTTTTTGGTTAACCGCTGTGTGTGTATGTAAGGTTGATTGATAAATCTGCAGAAGTGAAGAGGATCTAATGGATCTAGAGGATTAGTTGTGTTTAGCGTTGGTAGCAGACAGAGAGCCTGCTGTGCTCCACACCACCATCAATCACACACATACACACTCTTTTTGAATGTTTATATACACGGAGACATTTGTTAAATGCGCTGTGTCACTGTATGGAGAACTGAACGCTTTAATAATCGCCGTGGCTATGAGGCGTGACAGAAACTAGCCTTTTAAAAATGAACCTTGTTTGTTCCTTGTTTCTTGGTGAAAAAAAAACTTTTGAATGGTTAGTATCTTGACCAAGGTTTTACCAAAGTACTGTAGTAAAACCGAATTACTAATAATGCTCACAAAAAATTTGAAATATTTTTCAAAGTATTTTAAAATGAAATATCCCATAATTAATTATTCCCAGATTTTTTTTTTTTGTTTCAGTTTCTATTAAAAAGCTGTTTTCTCTGTGGGGACCGGCAAAATATCCCCACATGGTAAAACTGTAAGATCTGTCTTTACTTGAGGGGATGTTTGGTCCCCACAATGATATGAACATGACAAACACACACACATTCAGACAGGATTAATTCTGAGTAATAGTGATGGTGAAAATGAATAGCTTGAATAGAAACTCAGGTTAGAGTTAGAGCTATAGGGTAATGTTATACTTTCCTATACACATACTGAGATGCAGCAGATACTGGGCGTGTCCATGACAGACAGATAAAACATAGGGAGGAAGAGGACAATCTGTACATTCTGACCTCTGTATGATCCCAAGGTGAGTTGACCCTTCTGTGACCCTGCTGTGACACGTATGTGTATATGTGTTGGGTGGTGTAGTATTTCCTCTATAGAAAGTTTCTTTTTAAGCAAGTTTTCTCTCTGTGTCCGTCTCTGTGTCCGTCTCTGTGAGAGAGAGAGAGCACGCACAAGCGAGTGTGAGAGAGATGCCCATGATCACACCCAATTGTTTGATGACCATCACACCGTATTGGTCAATATCATATTTTTACTAGCGCTCATTACAATTGTGCATTGTCTCAAAGCAGCTTTACAATATTATATTTCCCTTAAAAGGCCAATCCCAAATTGAGCAAGCCTAAGGCGACAGTGACAAGGAAAAACTCCCTGAACGTAGAAGGAAGAAACCTTGGGATGACCAAGACTCAATGTAACCTGTCCTCCTTGGGTGCACTATTGCCACCGACTGGGCTGGATTATGTGCATCATGGGCCTCCAATTCAGAGGTTCAGAGTTGGAATTTCTGTACAAATTGTAGGGCAAAACAAAAAACTGTACAGGCTGTTTGATGTCCGAATTGCAACTGGGAATCAATACAGAGGTGGAATTTTATTTTATGTTGCCAGTTTCTTTAGACTAAATATGAACACTTTGAGCTGTAATTTTATGATCACTTTTAAAGGTGAAAAAAAAAAGTTTGTCTGACGTAAGCAGTTACACTGGACAATGGAATTCTTACTCTGCAGTATCGTCCGGATAACAAGTACACTTCACAAAAACTAGGGGATATTTCATTTTTAAGTATCGCCCAGTTTTTGTCAGCAGTATACTAACAATTACAGTAAATACTAAATAAGGCTATATCTTTAAAGATGTGTATAGAGATTAAAGGATTTCATTTGAGTAATCAAACACGTTGTCAGAGTTATGGTTGATATGTTTACACCCTGCATTCCAAAACTTCCACGTCTGTGTATGTAATGGTTTAGCTCTGACGCAGGTGGAAATGTGGCTGACCGGTTTCTCAAATGAGCACCAGCTCCAGTAGCAGCACTACGTCTGTAGAATATAGCATGGAAAGCAATGGAACAAAAGTGCTTGCCTTTGTTCCAGATCACACCATGTATTATGTTAAATTAGTACACCTTCTGTGTTGAGGATACTATTGAGTAAATGATTTTAAGCTTTGGGATATGGCCTGTTTTCAACCTTATAGGCACCTTGTTCCTTTTGTTTCCTGCTTCCTCAGTGCTTCCGTGTGATTCAGCAAGACTTGTAAATTATACCCAAATGTTTCCCGCTGAAGTGTAACATGTGCCCTGGCATTTCTCTTATATGCTATTAACTCACTCTTACCCTAGCACTATGTTCCTCTGTGCTATAATACTACACTGCTCATAAATATTAGGGGATATTTCAAGAAGACTATGAAGTGATTTAAAAAAAAGAAGCGTTTGATTTGATTTCATTAAACAAAATCATGAGAAAAGCAAATAAAGTCCAAAGTTGTTGGATTATGCAAATGAGATGCAAACTCAATTATGGTGATTGAGTAGCAAGTGATATATTCACAGGGGTGAACAGAAGCATGTCCAGCTGGACGAGAGTGCCCCACATTGACTGTTCTGTAAGGTGTACGGTCACCCTAGAATGTCAAAACACACCGACAGTGATGGGGCGTGGACAGGATCCGATTGCTCAGCAGGATCCTTATGGGATCCTCTTCATATTCATTGTGAAATATCCCCTAATTTTTGTGAGCAGTATATTAATCCCCTCTTTCTTTGACACGTTTTGATATTTTTTCCCTGATCCTGTTCGATCATTTTTGAATTGCACTGCCTCGACAGTGCACTAAGCTTTCCCCTCTACTCCTTTTCGGGTGCTCCTGTTAGGGGTTTCCACAGTTGATCTAATCCACATATTAGACCTGACACAGGCTTTAGATCCCATTCCTGCCAATACCATCACATTTCAACCAGGCTCGGGCACTCACACATGGACATTTCAGAGACACCAGCTGATCTAGGGCTTGTCTTTTGTAATGTGGGAGGAAACTTGAGTACCCCGAAAAAGCCCTTGCAGACAGGATTAAAACCGCAAACTCCATACAGGTGTGGACTGGACTCTGGAGATGTGAGGTGACACTGCTTACCACTTGTGCCATTGTGCAGCCCCACCAAGTTTTTTGTTATTCGTTTTGACACATTATTGCAGAAAGACTCCCCAGGTTAACCACCGCGTAGTGCACATCCACAGAAATACTGATCATATGTACTTAGTCACGTGTTGTGAGCGGTGCAGTGATTAAGAGATTTTCAAACATTCAGTGGAGTAGAGTAGGCAGAAAAACCCTCTCTCTTTGATCCTCCTCTTTTAATACAAAACAGCCTTGGTGAGTTTTCTGTTATTCTGTAATGACACTCATCCTATATACTTTATTATTGGAGTGAAAGGCTCACAGATTCTAATAAGAACTTTATTTTGCACACACATCCCAGGGCATATGTAATCTTAGGGTTAAAGAGGGGTCAAAGAAAGGTCAGAGGTATCCGAGTGAGTTTGCTTAGGGCTGAAGTGTACAGTGTTGTGAAGGATAATACCTTGTAACTGTAGCTGTAGCCTTCAGGTGTAAGTGTTTTATGCATTTTTGACAGCTTTGTTGTGCTCTTTTTCTCTCTTTCTCTTTCTCTCGCTCTCTCGCTCTCTCTCTCCCACGTACACATGCATAAAAAAAATTTAAAATATGAACAACACACACAGGCTGTATTTTATGGTGGAGAACCTGCCTTATTATCCACAATTATGTACATTTTAAGCCTTTAGCAGACACCTTTATCCAGACTGACTTTAAATTGCGAGTTAAGGGCCTTGCTCCATGGTCCAACAGCAGCAGCTTGGCAGAGGTGGGATGTCAAACCTGTTTGGCAAAAATGTTTTTTACAGACTTTACCCATCTCATTAAATAATCATTAAGAAGTGCAACGTATACAGCACCACCAACACCTTAATTGGGCTGTCCGTCCGAACTGGATGCGAGAGCCAGAGGGTGTTGATCAGGAAAGCATTCAACTTTGAAGGACAATCTTTAAGACTGAGATTGTTTAGTCTGTGCATGTGACAAAAATCGACAAGCTTTGTACAATGATGATAAGGTGGCAAGTTTTAATTTCAATTTAATTTTAAGTTACATTTCTTGTTTTCCCTTTTGTTGCCGTGTGGCACAATGTTTAATGGTCAGATGAGACCAAGATTGATCCTTTTGAACTAAAATCCAAGCATTATGTTTGCTGCAAAACATTGACAGACTGTAGAGTCCAGAGATGTAACAACGTTTAATGTGTGTATATATGTTTGTGTGTTTGAAGTTGATCTAGAGCACATGAGGACGGTGAAGCTCGATAAACATCAGCGCTTTTGTCAGGAGAATGGCATCATCAGCCAGTTTGTATCAGCCAAAACGGGAGACTCGGTCAGTAGTGAACATGCACCTATTTATTTAGTTCTCCAGGACTATTATTTGATTATTCCTGTTTTTCTGATGTGTTTGAACAAGTACTGTCTGTCTGTGTGTATGTATTTATGCATGTGCTTTGCAGGTGTTCCTTTGTTTCCAGAGAGTGGCTGCTGAAATTTTGGGAATAAAACTGAATAAGGCAGAAATGGAGCAGTCTCAGGTGAGCATTACCTATGCAGTCTGCATGTGTTTTTATTTACATTCTACTCTGTAGCTGCCTTTTAATGGAACAGGCCCAATCTCCTTGGCCAATAATGCTTGCATAGGAAGTCTGCTCCTGAAAGACACCACTAATCCACCTGTAAGTCCACATAAACATGCAGGTGTAAATGCACCCAAGATGGATTTTGCAAAGATTGAAATCCCTTTATCTCTTATGTACACTCTCATATGGAGGTGCGGTTTAAACTATGAATACATCTGTCTCTCCAGAACACATCTGACAACCAAAAGAACCCTCCCAATACTTCATAATATAATGTTTTCCAAATACATCATAACCAACTCCCCTGTATGATCATAACAAAAACATCCTTATTACATCCAAAAGTAATCGTCCAGTATTAAACCCATAACCACAGCTCCACTATAAACGAATCCAACCTACACTACTAATATTATTAGTTTAAAAATCAGAGGATTCTTATATAACTAAAACTCCACTGCATTACATCAAACGCTCTAGTTAAATCTATAAATGCATCAATTGGTAGGCCGGTGACTGTAATCGACCAGTTTTTAGCGTGGTTGGCCGATCAATCTCATTTAACTGATTATGTGCCATTCACATTAGACTTGTGTAGCGCGTGACAGCAGAATTTCAGTTGATTTGTGTACTTTACTTTAAATACAGCTCAGTCACTCACCAGCATGATGATGATGATGTTAGATTTCAGTTGTGTTTTAGTGCCTCTCTTTAGGCACCAAGTAGTGCAATATTGATGAGGGAGTACAGATCCATTTTGGAGACATCCACATCTTCAGCATGGAAGTAGGCTCCTTTACTGTGAGTTCTGTTTGCAGTGCATGGTGAAAGTGAAGGAACCTCTCTGAAAATGTTCAGAACAACACAATTGATAAAATGCCTAGAAAAGCATCACCCCACTACATTGACTTTGACAGATACAATACAGAAGCCTCTGCTATCTTTCTTTAGCAATTAGTACGTTTCCTTTAAGAAGAAAAATTAAACAAGAATATTGCTATGTTGTCATTTATACTTCTTAGATGAAAAGAAAATCAGAATCAGCCAAAATAGAAATAGGTTGATCATATGTTCAAAGAATTGGCAAACAGAATCTGCCTAGACACGTTGCAACTGGTGCATCTCTATTTTAGTCAGGATTAAAACTGACCACCAACGTAACCAAAAACTCTTCCCTATAAATAATATTTAACCAAATCCCATCACAATGCAATCCGTCACAATTAAAACTCCTACCAATATTACAAAACCTCTCTCCGTCTACTACATCACAACCAGATTCTGCTACAATAAATGACATAAGCTCCTCCTAACATACAGTATCACATCATAAACCACACCCCATTTATTAGACTATGTAATAAGCAAAGCTTCTACCAATAAATCCTAACCTCACAAAACACACATGGCTCATCACTTCAGCACCCAAACCTGTCACATGATACTGTATACACCAGGTGCTTTCAAACAACTTAAGTTCAGTGAAATGCAACACGCAACATGTAAAACTACTGCCTAACCATGGACTTACCTGACTAAATGTTTTTTCTTTTGATTATTATCTGGATTACAATCCAAATACGAGATACATGAAGCAATCAGGTCTAAAGAGGGCGCTGACTATTGGTTTATGTCTTTTCTGTGTGTGTGTGTGAGTGGGGATGTGGGGGAGGAGGTTAATACTGGTCTGTTTTGTAAGCAGAAGGAATCTTATTTATTATGCTTATCTGCTGTGTATGTATGTGTGATAGACTCTCATTAACAGTTATCAGGTTTAGAGAGGTTAACATGGGGTTATGACCTTTGAACAGATTGCATACGATTCATCACCCTGAATGTTACGTCTGCATGTGTGTTTGTTTTGTGTGTGTCTACTTTTCATTCTATATAAGTCTGTTTTTTGTTCTCACTCAAGTTTTTCTTTGTCTCTGTTTCTGTTACCCCACCTTTTCTCTGTGCGTGTGTGCGCATGTGTGTGTGCGCATGTGTGTGTGCGCATGTGTGTGTGCGCATGTGTGTGTGCGCATGTGTGTGTGCGCATGTAGAAGATCGTGCGAGCTGAGCTGGTGGATTATCCTCAAGATGAGGGACCAATTAATCAAGGGACAAATCAGAGCAAGATCTGCTCTGTTCAATAACAGTACGTGTGTGTGTGTGTGTGTGTGTGTGTGTGTGTGTGTGTGTGTGTGTGTGTGTGTGTGTGTGTGTGTGTGTGTG
>JAUZSU010002221.1:0-11520 GCA_034780255.1 Parotocinclus maculicauda
TCAAGGTGTCATCGTGGCTCTTTCGATGTGTTTATCGTGAAATCTCACATCGTGATAACAATAAAAATACGATTAATATGCAGCCCTACTGTAGTCCATCTGTTTTTCTGTATATTTTGTTAGTCCCCTTTACTTTGTTCTCTAATGGTCACAACTCCCAAAGATCAGACACTGTTTCAGTTGTGGATCATTCTCAGCACAGCAGTATCATGTTATTATGTTGTTTTGGTATGGATGGATCAGACACGCCAGTGTTGCTGGAGGTTCAATTGCTATGCACTCATCTAGCATATTGCCCAACCCTGTAGATGGAAAGTCAGAGACAGTGGTCATCTGTTGCTGCACAGTTTGTTAGTCGTCCTCTAATCCTTCATCAGTGCTGAAGAAGCTCGAACTCAAGAAGCACTGCTGTGTCGGACCCACTCACTACAGTACTGCAGCACAACACACTATAACACACCACCATCTTGTCAGTGTCATTGTAGTGCTGAGAATAGTCCACGACACAAACAGTAGCTGATCTGTGCTGATTCTGTAGGGTGATTTTTATTTTTATTTGCAATTTTTTTTATTTTTTTTATTTTTTTTTTTGGAGATTAACATTTTTCTTTTATTCGAATTAAATACAACAAAAATACAGCAATACACCTTATTTCACAACACACCTACATACATACAAGTAATCATGTAATTAATCACTGAATGTAACCAATCGACTATTTTTCAAATATGGTCCTTCACAAACCAGATAGCATCTGTCCATAATGAAGTTTTAAAATAGCTTTTATAGAGGCTGTCAAGCCTGCCATGAATTTTTTTTTCTGAATTAATGTAAAACCAAAACCAGAATCATCTCCAAGTAACAAAAGAGCATGAACATAAACGCAGTCTGGTATTTAACAGTTCGGAGAGAAACCCAGCCACAAAAGTCCAAAACCGCCCCACGACTGGACAGTCTCCAAAAAAAATGGAAAAAAGTACCAATCGAAGAGTTTACATCTAGTACAGTTCTTATCAGCACTAAGCTTTATTTGAAAAGCTTAGTCATAAAAGAGGAGTCATAAAATTTATGTATAATTTTATAATGTGTTAACTGATGGGACAAATTTTTGGATGACTTGTACACATTATTCCAGACTACGTTCCAGTTAATACCGACCCCCAGGTGTGACAGTTCTTTCTCCCAGACATAATCCTGAGGGCCTGATCCTTAGCTGATAATTTATTGTAAAGTGATGACACAAGTTCCCGGGTCGACTTGTCTACAGTCAGAAGCTTCACCAATGGGTGGGTCTTTAGTGAGCTATCCCAGGGAACACCATGAGCCAGAAGAAAGTAAAAAAGATCGTCGCTTAAGGTCCAGAAAGGGTACATCCTGAAGTCTGTATGGTGCAACCACCCCCTGTTCTATAGCACGCCAAGGGGTTAATGTAACATCCAACCACGTCCTTAAATATCTCAAGTGAAATGACCAATAGTATAACTTAAAATTGGAGAGACCATAGCCCCCAGAAGATTTGGGACGTTGCAAGGTTGACAGACCTATTTTTGCACGTTTATTATTCCAAATAAAAGTCCGACAAGCAAAGTCCAATTCTTTAAAGAATGCGACTGGTGGGGGAAGGGGGGGCATAGAGAACAAAAAATTAACATGTGGGAGGATATTCATTTTTATTACTGATATTCTACCAAGAAGGGAAAGGTGCATTGTATCAATTTTTTTCTAATTGTGTCCATAAGTAGGGTATAATTGCTATTCCTAGCAAAATAAATGTTAGGATAGATTTTAATACCTAAATATTTAAATGTTCTGTTTCACAGCTAGAGCCAAGGGTTCAATAACGAGAGCAAATAAAAGTGGAGAAAGGGGACAACCCTGTCTGCTACCCCGCTTTAAATGGAATTTAGTCGATTTCGTATGACTGGTGTTCACACATGCCGTATGGTTTTTCTAAAGGGTGTAGATCATATAAATAAACTATGTACCAAAACCTAAACGTTTTAGAACCGCCCACAAAAATGGCCATTCTATATGATCAAACGCCTCTTCGGCATCTAATGAAAGCACTGCAGAACCTGGAGACTGTAAGGGAGCAAATTCAAAAATATGGAGGAGGCGACGCAAGTTATCAAAGGCTAATCTAGAGCGTAAAAATCCAGTTTGGTCATTGTGTATGAGATCAGAAATTACAGAATCCAAACATTTAGCAAGAATTTTCGCAAATATTTTAATGTCAAAATTTAGAAGAGACAAGGGTCTATAATTCGAACAGTCTGTTGGCTCCTTACCAGGTTTCAGGAGGAGTGAGATAAGTGCAGTGTTTTGGTCTGGATTAAACATTTCCCGCTCCAACGAATACTCAATTGATCTTGGGAAAATTGGTCCAATTAAATGCCTTACTGCTAACAACAATTCTGGAGGGATTCCGTTTAGACCTGGTGATTTGTGTGTCTGCAAAGATATTATTGCCTCCTTCAAGGAAATGGGGTCATCTAACTGTATAGCCTGCTGTGGTGTAAGGGAAGGCACATCCAACGAAATTAAAAAGCTATCAATTCCCTCTGGATCAACAGACAGCTTTAAGGTATATAGTTTACTATAGAAGTCCCTAAAGATATTATTGATGTCAAGAGGATCAGAAATGACACCTCAGTTGAGTCCCTAATTGCATTAATTGAGGAAAGCTTTTCGGATTGTTTAAGTTGTAATGCCAAAAGTCTGCCAGGTCTGTCAGATCGCTCATAGTGAGTTTGCCTAGTTTTAAAACTCAGCTCGTGTACTAAGAAGATCTTTAAGTTCTGCCTTATAAGATGCCAAAAGACTGCCCCTGCTTTCGTCAAAACCATGTTTTAGAAGCAGTATAAGATGGACATCCAGAGCTACTGGTCCTATCCAATTTAGGGTCGAGTACAGCGTTAAAATCTCCACCCACAATTAATTGACTATTCCCTAAAGACAGCAAAGTCAGTTTCAAAGAACTAAAGAATGCCAGGTCAGCAGTATTGGGTGCATGTACAGAAACTATACAGAATTTAACATTGTCTAAAACAATACTTGCTAAACACCACCTACCATCTACCACCAGTCCTCACTAGTCAATTCTATATTTAAATGCAACTTCTTTTTTGCCAGAATCAAAACTCCTTGTTTTATTAGATGCTGAAGAACTTGAAATAATTTTAAAGTGTTTATTTTGCAATCTATGCACATAAAATGGGTTTAAATGGGTTTCTTGAATTAAGGCTACACCAGAGCGGTAAAGAAAGTCTAAGCACTTAATGCGTTTGAGGGGAGCATTACAACCATTCATGTTCCATGATATTATGTTATAGCGAGCAGCCAACTATAGCCAAACACAAATGCAATATAAACATTCAAAATATAAATAAAAAAAATAATTATGAATAGTGCTGAATTCCAAATATTGGTAATGACAGGACCATAGAAGAGAAACAGAGTATGGCATATCACATTAATTGGTACTAATCTGTATGTAGTGGGTATTAAAGAATCCAAATAAAAAAACAAAAACAAGCCCAACTGGCAAAAAAAAACAGCACGCCAGGGCATAAACAGCTGCCCTGCAAATGCTGGTTTAAAAATAACAAAAAAAACTAACTCTGTTGGAATTGTGCAAAAAGCCAACCCATCCCCCCTACTCTACTACATTAGCTTTTATATGAAAAAGAAGAGAAGGGAGAAAAAAGGAATACCTGGTTGGGGAGATCGCACCCAATGATAAACTTACCAAAATGCACATCGCCCTAAATAATAATATCAGTCAATATAATCCTCCCAACCGAAGGAATTATAACAATTAATTGACATATCAATCAGAATCAGGTCCCTCGTCAAGAACAAATGAATATTTACCAGAAACATGAAAACAGATATCACGGGTCAATGTAAGTGTTGGTAATGTCAGCAGAGACTGAGCCAAACGTATCATGAACAAACCGCTGAGCCTCCTCTCTCTCTCTCTGGCGTATGTTTTTAGACCCTCAGTTCTGTTGCTGCAAGCCAGTCCAGTGTTTCGTTATCCAGGTCTATTAAACCTTGAGTGCCATTTGGTGGCCGGAATTTGGGGCAGGTAGACATCACGTGTTCCAAAGTTTGTGATGGGTCCCCACATTCACAGTGGGCACTGTCTGTGAGACCCCACTTCTGCATCACTGCACCAAAGCGCCCCACTCCTGTTCTCAGGCGGTTAAGGGTTGTCCACTCCCTACGGGTGAGGTGCTGGCCAGGTACATCCGTCGGATCTTTGATGAATTGATGAAGTGTAGATGGTCCTGCTGCCTTCCACTGGTCCTTCCATCTTGCCTTCACCCAGGAAGCCTTGGAGATGTCAGCTGGTGTTGTGCGAAGCAGTTCCTGGGCATGTGCGGCAAAGGGGCGTCGGGACTTGATGCGCATGCGCTGTGTAGTCTCTGTGGTGGTTTTATGGAGGAGGTGGAATTCACTCATCTGTGCCTTCCGAGCTAGAACCAGCATGGCTGCTTCTCTTCTGACCTCTGCTGGTGCAATTCCAGCGAGGACAGGCAGTTGATAGGTTGGAGTGGCTCGTAGGCATCCAGAGATGGTCCGCAGGGCAGTGTTAAGGGCTGCGTCCAGCTTCTTTACATGAGGGCTACGGCACCAGACTGGGGCACAGTACTCAGCGGTGGAGAAAACCAGGGCCTCAGTGGAGGTGCGCAGTGTCTTGGTGTCAGCTCCCCACGTAGTGCCAGCGAGACGTCGTATCAGTGCAGCACGGGCGGTGGTTTTTGCCTTGGCACAGTCCAGGTGTTGTTTAAAGGACAGTGTTCTGTCTAGCTTTACTCCGAGGTACGTTGGAGAGGGTTCGGATTGTAGCTGCACATTATCAGCCGTGATGCTGATCTTGCGGGTTGCATCCTTGTTGTAGAGGTGGAACATTGTTGTTACAGTCTTATCGACACTGAGCTTGAGGCGCCAGTTCTTCAAGTAGGAGCACAAGATCTCCATGTCCTTGGAGAGGCCCTCCTCTACTGCTTCCCAGGATCGATTGCTGAATAAGATGGCCAGGTCATCTGCGTAGCTGTACTTCCGGGATGTTGTTACGGGTAGGTCATGGATGTAGATGTTAAACAGCATTGGGGCCAGCACTGAACCCTGTGGGACGCCGTTCCTGAGCCTTCTCATCCTACTGCTTTGGCCATTGCTGGTGTGTAGTCGAAAGCTGCGGTTGCTTAACATCTCCATGATGAAGCTCACCATGTGCTTGTCTGGGATGGTATCCAGAAGCTTCATATGTAGCCCGCGCAGCCAGACCGTGTCATAAGCAGCTGTGAGGTCCAGGAAAACAGCACCAGCTTTCTCACCTGCCTGAAAGCTTTCCTCTATGTCGTTTGGTCCACAGAAATTCAGTTGTGCAAAATGGAACATTCTTTCAGATGGAGATTACAAACACATATGTTGCAGGACCCCATCTTTATTGAATTCATAGAAAACCGCATAAAACAATATTTTGAACTGAATAAAGATGAAACTACAGCTAGTGTAAGATGGGAGGCTTTCAAAGCCTATATAAGAGGAGAAATTATTAGCTACAAAAACTCTTAAACAAAACAGAATAATCAGGAACTGCAAACATTAGAATCTGATAATGTAGCCGAGTCTAATGTGGACTAAACAAACTTACTATGACCAAGGGGAAAAACAAGGTAAACTACTGGCTTGGAAAGTTAAACAGATGCAGACAGAGAGAACAATTCCAAGCATAAAGTCAACAACCGGCAACTTAATTACAGATCCACAGGAGATAAATGATAACTTTCGGAACTTTTATGAACTACTATACAAATCAGAATATACAGAAAGTCGGGAGCAACAAACTAAATTTTTTGACCAGTTACAGTTTCAGAGGATATCAGAGGATGAACAAACAACACTAAATAACCCATTAACAACAGAGGAACTCTCTAACGCTATAAAGCATATGAATAGTGGTAAAGCACCTGGACCAGATGGTTTGCCAATAGAGTTCTATAAGATATTTGGTAAACAGCTTGTCAAACCACTTTAGGATATGTACGAAGAATCACTGGATAAAGGAATGCTCCCAGACCTACTCAGATTAGCATTAATAACTCTTATACTTAAGCCAAATAAACCCCCAAATGAATGTACCTCTTATAGACCTATAAGTTTAATGGGATGTGATACAAAAATATTATGGAAAGTGCTGTCAAGAAGATTGGATAAATACCTTCCCCAATTGATTAATGGAGATCAGCAAGGCTTCATACAGAAAAGACAAGGTTACCATAATATTAGAAGAGTACTAAATATACTTTATGAGAAATGTGATGCGACAGATACTGCAATGTTAGCAGTAGATGCCTGTCAAGCGTTTGATAGGATCGAATGGAACTACCTGTTTGATGTACTTCCCAGATTTGGTCTAGGTGATATTTATCTTAAGTGGATAAAACTACTATATACAAATCCAACAGTTGAAGTCCTAACTAATAACAACATTTCAAAACCCTTTGGGCTGGAGAGATCTACTCGACAGGGCTGCCCACTATCACCACAGTTGTTTACACTAGCAATTGAACCCCTGGCTATAGCCACACGAACACATACAGGAATACAGGGTATTAGAATTGGGGGGGCCGACCATCATATTTCTTTATTTGCAGACGACATAATTTTCTTTTTGTCCAACTTGAAAACTAGTATACCTGAACTGGTTACATTAATAAAATATTTTGGAAATTTATCTGGATATAAAATTAACAACTCCAAATCTGTACTAATGTTCCTTAACAAAGGAGAAAGGGAGAACCCTGTATTGGACACTCCATTTGCAACAACAACAGAAGGCTTTAGATATTTGGGTGTGCAGATAACCCCAGAATTAAATGAAATAATTCCATCCAATTACAATCTTCTGTTAGAGAAGGTGACTGACACACTAAATCGCTGGTCAACATTGCCTATATCTATGATTGGGTGAATACATTTAATAAAAATGAAAATCTTGCCAAAATTTTTATTCTATTTTCAAACAATCCCATTGCCATTAACAAAATCCTTTTATGATACACTTAACAAATCAATAACGCAATTTATTTGGAATAATAGGAAAGCTAGACTTCGCCTTAAGCTGTTACATTTACCTTATGAGAGAGGAGGTCTCCAACTTCCTAACTTTAAATGGTACTATATGGCGGCCCAGCTATCTACAGCCTCGTTCTACTTCAGTGTGGAATCACCACCCAGCTGGGTTGATATAGAACAAGAATCCATTCCAAACCTTCCACTGAGTCTGTATTTATACTCATCTGATATGAAAACACTGGGAAGATATACAAAAAATCCCTTTCTTAAAAACACAATTTCAGTTTGGCATGCTGCACACAAACACATGGGAGATGAGCTTAGATTATCTCAGTTCACTCCTATCTGGGGCAATGAAAACTTTAAACCAGGTAAAAAAGATGAAGGATTTAAATTGTGGAATGTAAAAGGCATAAAAAGAATAATTGATCTTTATGAAGATGGAACTTTACTACCCTTTGATCAGCTATGCCAAAAATACACAATTCCTAAAAAACATTTTTTTAAATATCTACAGCTAAAAAGTTATATGTCCTCAAGATATAAGCAGATAATGTGCTTACCACCTTTATCCGAACTTGAAGAGGTTACAATTCGGAATTTAGAAGGGAAAGGGCATATATCTAAATATTATAAAATATTGGTAGCTCATAGTACAGAATCAGTATCAAATAAACTAAATGCATGGGAAATGGATATTAATGAGAAAATTGATGAAAATGATTGGGAGAATGCTTGTCTGAAAGCACAAAAGCAAACAATAAATACTAGATTTCGCTTACTTCAATACAAGTGGCTGATGAGGATGTATATAACGGCTGTTAAACTCCATCATATGTCTGCTAATATTCCTGATAGTTGTACTAAGTGTATGATTGAAAAGGGAAGTCTTTTTCACTGTTTATGGGAATGTACAAAGATACAGAACTTTTGGAGAAATGTTGTAAAGTGCTTTTCAGATATATTCGTGTGTAAAGTCCCCTTGAATGCCAAACTGTGTCTGCTTGGGATATATCAGAAAGATTTTTTACAAACACAGAAACAATACCCAGCGCTGGACTTTGGACTTCTTCAGGCCAGAAGGGCCATTGCATTGTGCTGGAAGAGCATGGAAGGTCCCACATTAAAAATGTGGGTAAGGGAACTCACAAGCTCTATTGGACTTGAAAGATTAACATACATTATAAGGGGTAAACAAGAAGGTTTTGACAATTTTTGGGAACCATACATGACTATGATGACAAATGAAAAATGCAAATCTCAACTAAACGTGATGTTAATGTATAGGTTTTATTTTTTTTATTTATTTTTTTATTTATTTGTTTTTATTATTATTATTATTATTTTTTTTTTTTTTTTAATTTAACAATTTTAAATTTAATAGAGGAGGGAAAAAGGTGAAAAAAACGTTTATTATCATTATTATTGACACTGTATTGAAAGGTGATGTAGCATATGTGTGTTTGTGTGCGTGTGTGTATTTGTGTACATGTAAGATGTATACTTGTACTTGTTTTTGTAATGTCATGCTTGTAAAAGGGGGAAAAATAAAAAAATAATTGACAAAAAAACAACTCATTTGTGAAAAGAAAGGAAAACGTATGAATCGCAAAACAAAATTATGCATACAGTTAAATCAGCAGACAGATCAAACAAACAAATTGAGTTAATAACAAACATTACCATTGTCTCACATTAAAATTTGAAAATATATTAGAAGGATAATCCCTTAAGATGTATCATCTTGTTTTCGAGGGGGTCCTTAAATTACAGAACAGAAAACAGACAGAAACAACAACAAACAAAAAAACAAAAAAAAAAAAACGACATCTCATCCACATCATTCGTACAGCTCTCCAATCTAAACCTGATACACCAACCCTAAACATTCATTCATTCATTCATTCATTCATTATTGTCCGCTTTATCTCCACTGAGGTCGCAGGCCAGCCAATGCCCACCCGGCAACTACGGGCAAAAGGGCAGGAACATCCCTAGACAGGGCGCCAATCCATCGTAGGGAGCACACACACATTCAATCACACATTCACACACTAAGGGCCACTTCGGCAACGCCAATTAACCTTACGTGCACGTCTTTGGAATGCGAGAGTTCCCGGAGAAAACCCGCCCAGACTCGGAGAGAACGTGCAAACTCCACACAGACAGGACCCAGGCCGTCCCACCTGGGGATCGAACCCAGAACCTGCTAGCTGTGAGGCGATCACGCTAGCCGCTACGCCACCGAGCCGGCCAAACCTAAACAATAATACTATAATAAATAGTAAAATAGAATCTGAAAAGTAAAGTAACACCAAAGAATAAATATTGTAAAAATGTCTACATTTAACAACAACAACGTTTACATACTCTTAAACGGCCAGTTTGCCATTAAAATTGGAACACATTCAGCCCCCTTACAAAATCTCTGATATTTTAGATAGAGCGACCAGCCAGAGCAGAATCTTTGAATGCCAGCAATGCAGGAAGGCTAATCATGGTGGCCAATTTCCCTTTTTTGATGTGTTCACCAAAATGCTTCATAACCGCAGACACCTCTATTGGAGACCATGGATGCTTTTTTGCTCTCCTAGCATTTTCCAGAGATCCTAGAAAAATATAAATAAATAAATAAATAAACCAACTCCACTTTGAACATTTTTCAAAATAAGAAAATTTGTGTATGTTTGGCTATAAATTATGTACTCATGTAATGCTTGATTGCACAGATGAAAATGACTTTCTGCGAATGCCAAACAGCTTGTTCTGCTATGTTGTGACACGTGCTTGGTAAGTTTGTGTGGATATATGATTGAAATCTGAAGAAGGATTTTTGTCATTTAAAAATAGAATTTATTTGACAAACACGCCTTAGAAGCTTGTGAAAAAACATCCAAAGCCAAAAGAGACCTGTGCCTCTCTCATATGTTGGTCCCTATTCTTGTTTACCATTAAAGGAGATCCCACTCAGCACGATCCTACCAATTTCACCAAAAGACATTTCTCTACAGGTGCAGAATCAGCAAAGGTCCAATGGTGAACCCTGGTTTACTAAATCTTACTTAACCACATTAGAAAATAAATTACCATTGCTTTACTCATTATAGTTCAATATATTTGAGAAAAAAAATAGTGCATGCAATATGGACTAGACTAACATATGAATGGAGAAAATAGTATAAACACCAGTCTCAATACTGATCACAAAAATAAACATCTATTCTATAGCATCTGAACATCGACAGTGTGAAAATTGATCATTTTAATACAACAGGTAATAAAGCCAGTCCTTCAATATAAGCATTTAAAAATAGGCTAAAGAATAGTTTTTGAACTATATTCTTCTGGTTTTTGTGTACACGAGACCCATTTTGGTGCGATTTAGCCACGAATAGGGGCTGCGTGATGTAACGGGTAAAAAAGGAATGTTTATTATCTTTGAAATGGAAACAGCACAAACGATGATTTTTGTGGCACAAACCATGGCAAACGCAGCACAAACGATCAGCAGTATTTTTATTTTGATCTTGATCAAATGGGTGGGGAGGCAGCTTCATGGAGGCCATTTGACTGCGTTGATGTTTGTATTTTGATTGTGATTTCTGGATTTCTGTTCTGTTTTAGAAAGGGGGGAGGCGGCTGCTTAGTAAGCCCATTTGGGTTTTTATGACTCCTCCTGCATATTTATTTCTTTTTTTCACCTCCTGTATGTTATAATTGTTTTATCGCACAAAATGTGCAAATGAATAAATAAAGTAACAAATAATTATGCCAGATGATACATTGGCTAAAATTTTGCCTCACAGTATCCTGCAGAAAGAAGAGAATGGTCACCATAATACCTGTGGGTAGTGTGGATGATTTTTGACTATGCTTCAGTAGTGCTTTTGTGCTTGGTGGTTAGTGACTTATGTATTTACCAGAATGTTTACTTGTGTTCCTTTCTCTGTCTGGTTCTTTGACTTTCTTCTTTAGTTTTTAGTTTACTTTGTGCTGAAATTAAAAAAATTAATTACACAACAAAAAATATCAATTGTCTGGAGCATTTGTTTGTTGTAGGTAAATACTGTGAAGTCCAAGATGCTCCTTTATATAGTTAATTATCAAATAGATAAATAATGAGTTAATGATGAAATGCAATTCATAGTTTAGACTTGTATTTCTCGGTTACACACATGGATGTGTTATATGCCCAATGCTACTACAGCATATAACAAAAGATATGGAGCTGACTTATGCACTTAAATAAGACTTAAGTGAAAAGTTGACCAACTTTCAAAACACAGATGAGAGCACAGAGAGAGCTAAGCAAATCACGTATCACGACATTCCAACAAATAAATACTTTAGTAGATCTGCCCCTTCAAGGTCAGAGGTTGCCATAAAAAGTTAACCTCTTCCACCTCTACATCTTCTATCCCCACACCAACTAT
>JAUZSU010002232.1:0-11520 GCA_034780255.1 Parotocinclus maculicauda
GCATCTGCCCTTATCACCTTTGATGGTGGTCTGTAATCAGTCATTGTCTTTAATCCGTGCCACAGGTCTCTAGAGCCACCTTGTTGGAATTGTGATTCTAGTTTCCTGCTGTACCGCCGTTTAGCCTCTTTTACTGCTCTACGCACGCTGTAAGTCGCAGCCTTGTACTCGCCCATATCTCCGCTGATGAGCGCTGCGTTATAGGCAGCTGTGCGGGATTTCAGAGCGTCGTGGACGGATTTATCCACCCACGGTTTCTGATTGGGAAATGTCCGGATGGTGGTCTTTTGGACCGTATCATCTATTAATTTCCCAATGAATCCCACAGTCACTTCCGCAAACATGTTGACATCATCAGAGCTGGACCTGAACATTTCCCAGTCTGCGTCATCCAGCGCGTCCTGTAGAGCAGCTTCTGATTGGCTCGACCATCGCGTGACCTCCCTCTTTGCCGGCGCTTCCTGTTTTAGCCTTTGTTTGTATTTTGGCATGAGGAAGATGGCGGCGTGGTCAGATTTTCCAAACGGCGGCTGTGCCTGAGCTTTGTAGCTGTCCTTTTTGGATGTGTAGCAGTGATCCAGTGTCCGGTTGCCTCTGGTTGGGCAGGTTATGTGCTGGTGTAATTCTGGCATGGGGCGTCTAAGGTTAGCGCTGTTGAAATCCCCAGCCACAATGAAAACAGAGTCCGTATGAAGGGCTTGGTACCGAGTGAAAGTCTCATGAAGTTCACCCAAAGCGGTGTCCGTATCCGCTTGAGGTGGAATATAAACGGCACTGACGATCACTGAGGTGAACTCCCGAGGCAGATAGAAAGGACGGCATTTGATGGTTAATAGTTCCAGGTCGGGTGAGCAGAAATGTCTGAGTGATACAACATTGTTGCTGTCGCACCAGTTGCTGTTTACCAACAGACATACTCCACCACCTCGCGACTTCCCTGATTCCATGGTTCTGTCCATGCGGTGTACCGAAAAGAACTCGGCTGGCTGGATGGCATGGTCCGGTACCGCTGGGGTCAGCCATGTTTCAGTGAAGCACAAGATGTTGCAGTCTCGCGTGTCCCTCTGGAACTTAATTCTGGCCCTGAGTTCGTCCAGTTTGTTTTCGAGAGACTGGACGTTAGCTAACAGGATGCTCGGTAGTGGAGCGCGATGCGCTCGAGCCCTCAGCCTGTTCCTCACGCCAGCTCTCTTCCCTCGGGGCCATCGTTTCTTCAGGATCTCACTCGGCCAACTCGGTTCCAGGCTCAGAGGTGAGTCGAGATGAGCGTTTTTGTTTTTAATTTCCAGGAGTTGTTCTCTTGTATAGCTAATGAAAGCCATGGAGAGATGTTTCCTTTGAATTTCCATGGTTCAGGCTAAAAAGGCGCAGGGGTGCAGCTTGTTGTCCCCCTCTGCGCGCTGTGAGAGGACTGCCCCAACGCCGGAATCCGAGGCGTCCACCTCCACGATGAATTGCTGACTGGGATCCGGTTGGGTAAGGATCGGGGCCAAGGTGAACATGGTCTTGAGCCGGCGAAAGGCCCTCCAGTGTCCAGGTGAAGGCGGTCTTCGTGGAGGTGAGGCTGGTGATGGGGGCCGCCACCTTGCTGTAACCTCTGATGAAGCGGCGGTAAAAAATAGCGAATCCCAGGAAGCACTGGACCTCCTTTCTACTAGATGGTGTGGGCCACTCTGCGACTGCGCGGATCTTCGCTGGGTCCGCCTTGATGCTCCCCCTCTGAATGACGAATCCCAAGAACGTGACTGTGCTTACATGGAACTCGCACTTCTCAGCCTTGACGAAGAGGCGGTTCTCTAGCAGACGGGTAAGGACCTGGCGGACATGGTCCATGTGTTCCTCCTTGGTCCTGGAAAAAATCAGAATATCGTCCAGATATACGAACACAAAACGGTCCAGGTAGTCCCGCAATACGTCATTTACCAGGGCCTGAAAAACGGCCGGGGTGTTAGTAAGGCCGAACGGCATCACCTGGTACTCTAAGTGTCCCAGCGAGGTGTTAAACGCTGTCTTCCACTCATCTCCCTCCTTGATCCACACGAGGTGGTATGCATTGCGTAGGTCGAGCTTGGTGTATACCATGGCCCCCTGTAACAGATCGAGGAGATGAGTGGAAGTGGGTACCTGTTTTTCTTCGAGATGGCGTTAAGGCTCCGGTAATCGATGCATGACCTTAGGGTGCCGTCCTTCTTCCCCACGAAGAAGAACCCTGCCCCCAGGGGAGAGGAGGAGGCTCTGATGAGGCCAGAGGCGAGGCTTTCAGTAATGTAGCGCTTCATGGCCTCCCTCTCTGCCCGGGAGAGCTGATATATCCGGCTGGTGGGGAGGGATGCACCAGGGAGCAGCTCAATGGCACAGTCGTAGGGCCGGTGGGGGGGCAGGTCCCTGAAGCGGTCCTTGCTGAACACTTCGTGGAGGTCTAGATACTGACGGGGCACCCCAGAAAGGTCCGTGGTTTTTCCTCGGCCCTTGAATCCACTAGGGCCTCCACAGGATTCTCTGTACCGGCCAGGCGGATAGTGGCAGGAAGAATGAGGCGTGGTGGAGGGGTTTTGTCAAAACGGCTCGTCAGGACCCCAGCATTCACTGACGAGCAGGGTCTTTTGGTCGGAAAGGACACGAGGGGACAGCGTGGCCTCGTTCCCCACAGAATAGGCAACGCCCCTGTCTCCTACGCCGCTGTTTCTCCTCGAAGGTCAGCCTGGCACGGCTTAATTGCTCTCGCGCTGGAGAGGGGTAACGGAACCGTCCGGACCGGTCGTGTGTTTCTCTCAACTTGGCGTTCGCGAAGGCGCCGGTCCAGACGGCGCCTGTAGGTCCGAGGGTTCATCACGGGCCGCAAGCTCATCCTTAAGCTGTTCAAATAACCCCCTCCGGAATGCCTCTCGTAGGGTGGGGCCATTCCAACCGGCGATGTGTGGTTCCGGAAGAGTCCCCGGGGTTTGATTCAGAGAGGGAGGTTGATCCGGCTGCGGGTGTCTGGCTCATGTCGGGCGGGTTCTGGGGGGTGGAAAACGCATTGTTAATTTTAGTAAAAAAGCTGAGCAATCTGATTATTAAGTAGCCTGTTGGATTCGAGTAATCGGTTGAGGAGCTGGTCGTGTTGAGACAGCATGGCTTGCTGGCGACCAAGGATGAACTCAGCGGTGTGTGATGCCGCGGCCTGTGAATCTGCGGGTTCCATATTGGCCAGATTATTCTGTTAGGTGGGCTGGACGAACCAGACCTTCCCAAAGCTTAATCGAAACCCAAAGCAGAGCCACAGACACGGAGTCACACAACGTAGTACAAAAACTGTTCTTTAATAAGAGAATCTAAGTAGATAATATACAGGAAAGTATAAGTATATACAAACTATCCTCAGTGGAACAGTGGTGTCATGAAGAGTGCAGTAAGGAAAAGGTGTGTGTGAGTCCGAGTGACGACGAATGGTAACTGTGTGTGGAATCCAGGAAACTGGCAGCCGGAGCGGGTGTGTGTAGACGGAAAACGGGTGAGCTGCCGGAAAACGGGTGCGCTGCCGGAAAACGGGTGCGGCGGCGTCGGCGTGTTGTGTCCGCAGATCCAGGCAAGTGCGGAGTAGGGATCCGGAGGACAGATTCTGGTGTCTCCTAGGAGAAGTCTGCCTCTAGGGGAAAAGGAGACACAGGTTTCAGCGGAATGCATGGTAACACTGAGAGCGCTCGGGAGGGAGCGTAGTTAGAGCCGTGACAAAACAGATGCTAAGCTAACGAGTAGCGGAGCTTTACAGATAGCCAGGTACCGGATAAAACAGAGAAATAATCTGGCGATGACTCTTGGTTCGGAGCGGCGAGAAGTAGTGCCGACAATCAGAACGCCAACTCGCTGCAGCTGCGTGAGGCGTGATAGCGCCGAACCGGGAGCCAATGGATCTGCGGAGAAAAGACAACAACACATCGCATGCGCCGCCAGCGAAACAAAACAAAACCACGTGGTCTGACTGAAAGGAAAAGGGTGAGGGAGAAACCGCGGAAACGGCGTGGAGATCACTGTTTGTATGGTTACAGAAATCCATATCTTGAAAGGGAACACAGCTGCTGACATGGCAGCTAACATTTGTACAAGTTGTAAAAGTTGTTCCCCATTGTTCCTGTCACTATGGTACCCTCTGAAACCTCTGCTGTTTGTGATTTCTCACCAGTGTATGACACTGAAGTTGGTAAGTCCCTTACTGTAGTGTTTTCCTACATTTACTTTGACTTTTATTTCACTGCAGACAGAATGTACCTGAGCTATTTCATGGTTATTTCTGTTTTCAGGTTAACTTCTTTTAATTAATTAAAAAGCATCCATTCCTGCAGTTCAGACCTGCAACACATTTCAAAAAGGTAGGATCAGGGCAAGTTAGGTCTAGTAATGAGGTGAGAAAAAACGAAACAATTATATGATTTTAAACAGGTCACGTCAACTGATGATTGCAGTCATGAATTGGTACAGAAACAGTATCCAAAGCATACACTGAAATTCTTACAGATTTTTTGAATTTTTGATGATATTATGTACTTTAGAGGTAGAAATATGCAAATAACAATTCAATGTTACAGTTACAAAAATAATATGCCACAACGCACAATTCAATGTACCCTGCTAAGCATTGCTCTGTGTAGACTGGAGTGCTAATTATGTCTACCATGGTCATACGGATGTTAAAACTGGACTTTAGAACACAAAGTGGATTGCATGGTCTGATAAGTACTGCTGTTGCTCATATCAAAGAGGTTGCATGATTTGCATACACAGTGTACTTGAAGAAGTGATAGCACCAGGACGCAATGTGGGGGGGCAGCACGGTGGCTGAGTGGTTAGCACCTCTGCCTCACAGCAAGAAGGTCCCGGGTTCAATCCCAGGGTGGAGCGGCTTGGGTCCTTTCTGTCTGGAGTCTGCATGTCATCCCCGTGTCTGCGTGGGATTACTCCGGGTTCTCCGGTTTCCTCCCACAGTCCAAATACATGCGTGTTAGGTTAATTGGTGTCTTCAAAGTAGTCCTTAGCGTGTGAATGTGTATGTGACTTTATGTACGTACGTGCGTGTGTGTGTGCCCTACGATGGATTGGCGCCCCGTCTAGGCTTGTTCTGAGCAGATTGTTTGAAAGTGTTGTGGCTAATTCTCCTCAATTACGGCAAAGGTTAAGACTATATATATGTCCAAGAGTGAAGATGTAATCTAAAGCTAATTATTCATCAGGTTTCAGTAAAACAAAAGTTTATGCAAAAAAATTATCACTAATGATTTCATATACAACCCCTATTCCAATGAAGTTGGAGTAAAGTTGGATGGAGCGAGGTTCACCACTTTGTGAACAACTGCATGAGCAAATAGTCCAATGGATTAAGAACGTTTCTCAATGTGCAATTGCAAGGAATTTAGGGATTTCATCATCTATAGTCCATCATATCATCAAAAGGTTAAGAGAATCTGGAGAAATCTCTGCAAGTAAGCGGAAAGTCCAAAAACCAACATTGAATACCTGTGACCTTCGATCTCTCAGGCAGCACTGCATTAAAAACTGACATCATTCTGTAACGAATATTACCACATGGGCTCAGGAACACTTCAGAGAACCATTGTAAGTTAACACAGTTGGTCCATCTACAAGTGTTAGTTAAAACTCTACCATGCAAAGTGGAAGATGGACTGACTCAAAATGGAAAAGTGTCATGTGGTCTAGAGAGTCCAAATTTCCAAATTATGGACGTTGTGTCCTTCGGGCCAAAGAGGAAAAGATCTGTCTGGATTGTTATCAGTGCATAGTTCAAAAGCCAGCATCTATGATGGTATGAGAGTGTTTTGATGCCCATGGCGTGGGTAGCATCCGTGAAGGCACCGTTAATGCTGAAAGGTACATACAGGTTTTGGAGCAACATATGCTGCCATTCAAGCAAAGTCTTTTTCAGGGATGTCCCTCCATGTCCTTAGAAAGACAATGCCAAGCCACATTCTGCACATGGTATAAAAGCATGGCTTTGTACTAAAAGAGTGTGGGTACTAGACTGACCTGCCTGCAGACCAGACCAGTCTCCCATTGAAGTGCAAAAGACGACAACGGAGACACCGGATTGTCGAGCAACTGATGTTGTACATCAAGCAAAGTTAAAAGAAATGGCGATGTTATATAGTGGTAAACATGCCCCTGTAATAACTTCTTTTAGAAAGTGTTGCAGGCATCACATTCAAAATGAGGGAATGGGAATGTTTGTAAACAATAATAGTTTTATCTGTTTGAACATTGAATATTTGATTTGCAAATCATCATATTCTGTTTCATTTATGTTTTACACAACGATGTCCCTACTTCATCGGAATTGGGATTGCATATATATATATATATATATATATACACACACACACACACACACACAATGCAGTAGAGCGAGAGATGCAAAGAAAGGCAAAAAGAGAAGAGAGATAGAGAGATGTGGGTAGAGGGGTGTTGGAGATGCAGTTGTTCTTTTTCTGTTTTATATCACCTCCAGCTGTACTTTTAGCACTTTGGCAAAGGCCATCATTTCATCAAAATGAATTTCGGAAAAAAAAATGGCTGTGGCCGTAACAGAGGACAGCATTCAAGGGGAATTTGAATGCAACACCTGTTCCAAAAAAAATACCTAAGCTGTAAATTTTGCCCTTCAGAGTGAGAGAGAGGGTGGGTTACAATGGCATATGGTCAAAACGGTTCTCTACCGAGATTGTGTCTTACTGATGAACATTCTAGATTGTAACCACTCTTATGGGATGAATCCCAGCATAGACTACTTTCTTATTAAACAGCAATGCCATCTGTGATTCTCTATGACTGATATCTCAGGGGCTTTTTGAGAACCCTTTCAATCTATTACAAAGTTTTCATTTTGCAGACCAACTGGTGAGCAGCCACACATAATGACCTGAGTTGGTTGTTCACAATGAATAATATATTGCTTACAGCTGAAGTCTGAAGTTACATGCTGTACCGCTGTTTAACAACTGGAAAATTTTGGTCAGATTCTGTTGGTATTGACATGAATAGGACATGGTGATTTTTACTACCCTGACAGTGTCACCGTTATGTTAAAACTAATAACAATGCTAATACCTGTAACGCAAAGTGGAAATACCGGAGAGAGACACAGCGTACAGTTGCAGGCAGGATCTTTATTAAATACAGCAAAAAAAGTGGTCAGACAGTCCAGGATCGGTACACGGCATGGCAAAACAATGTCCAGAGGATAAGGCAAAAGGTGTAAACAAGGGACGAGAAACGAGGTCGATAATGGTAAGCAGAATACTCGCAAACTTGCAGAACAAACTGACGAAACGGTTAGTGATGAAGTAGGAACCAAGTGACTTAGCAACGGAAAGGTGCGCGGCGAGTGTATAAATAATGACAACGTGATGAGTCCCAGGTGTGTCTAATGAGTGCGTGATCAGAATTTGGGTGACGGTGTGCGCGTGATTAGACGAGTTTGGTCGCTGGAACCGCCCGTAGGTGTGACAATACCGAACAGGCCTAACAGAGGTTAATTTACATTGACTGGTGTGATGGGTGGTTGCTGGCAAAACTTCACAAACAGAAAACATTTAATAACAGTATACAGTACCTACAAAGTACACATATATATTAGATGCACATTTGTTTAATTGAAGGTGAGAAATATAGACAGTACTATATGCATATTATATATGGATTCCTAAAAAAAAAATGACAATTGCTTTGTCCCCTTGTTTTCTCTTTCTGACACACTTGCATGAACACACTACCGCACGCACACACACACATACGTACCATGTTTTGCAGGCAGTGTGTGCTCTGAGTTGTAAGTTCCCAGGGCTGTAGCGGGAGTGAGACCATTTGACTTTACATTATAAACCATTTATTCAGCAAGGGCAAAAAGAGACATCTCATGCTTGAGCCTTTTTCAGGCACAATTTTTTTTCCAGCAGTAAGCATGTGAGTAAATCTGCTTAACAGTTTTTCTGCTGTGGCAGTGACATTGCATTCAGTTGCCCGCTGCCTTTGGGTGTGGGTGGGAGATGTGAGGGGAATCTCATATCAGCATTTAACACATTTATATACGGAGGGAAAGGGGATGAAAGAGCAATGGGAGAATGAAAATCAGAGAAAAAAAGTGAGAACATGATTCACTCAAGTTATCTACCAACACATTACCCTTCATAGGCAAGATTACAGTCACAGGTCATATATTCTTGAAAGAGATGATTACAAAATGTTTCATGTAGCCAGGGTAGCAGACAGCTGCTGTTTGTTGCTTTCTTATCAACTATATATATCAGTGTTGGACATTCTGCACAGAAAGATTATTCAAGGTTATCCTCAGCACCTAACATCAGGTGATCATATTTGTTACCTTGTTTGTGTACATGTGCAGATGTACTAAGCCTTTTGTTTTTGTTACCAGGCACAATTAATCTGAATTATGTTGCAAAAACCTTGCATGTGCAGTGTGAAAATGATCCCTCTTTCCCTTGTATAGTCTAATTAGCATATCTGAACTATATTGGGTTTTACAAAATGTTTTAATGCTCAAAACCATTTTCCATATTCGATAGTAGCATTTATACTAGAATTTCCGAATATATGTTTAATTTCCCATTGAGTTTTCAAAGAATTACTGAAAAACAGTAACAATGTATTCACATAGACAAAAAAATGCATGCTCTGATGAGTTAATGCAAAAGTACTTTATCATTGAGAAACAATCATGGTATTTTATACTTATATTAGGAGACTATCTGGGGCTACAGTAGTGCTTGAACGCTTGTGAATCTCATGTAATTGTTTTATTTTTCCAATTATATATTTCATTAGTTTTCTAATGTCCTAAAAGTAAAGTAAAAAGTATGTTAACCGCTAGGATTAGAGGGTATAGGGTAGAGGAATTCAAGGTAAATTAGATTTCGTTGTTTTCAGCCTGTTGAATTATAATCAGACTTAAGTGGGCATGCTTTTGTAGGCTAATTATGTTTCTGAGGTCAGAAAGAGTTATGATCCCAAAAAAGTTTGGACCCCACCTAGTTACAGTCAGAAAGACTGTGCATATCTGGATGATGTTTATAAGACTTTTGTCACCCTTCCCAATAGTGATTATTCAACTATGATCACTTCAAGAACAAGGCGTTTAATAGTCTGCAAAGAAACCCAGGGTAACTTCATAGCAATTCAAATTTTCTTTTACATTTGATAATGTTCATGAGTCAATTCAGAATAACACTGAACAATAGTGGTTTATATTGTAGGGTTGCAAGAACGTATTTGTCCTTCAAAAGAACATTACATGGCACGTTAACAATCCAAGATTTTTTTTTTTGCTTGTTTTCCTGTTGGAAAAACATTTTGTCCAATCCGATTGAAATATTGTTAAAGGAATTTATGTAAGGCAACACAACAACCTCCCAGATATCAAGCTGTTCTGTACAGAAAAAAGTGATAAACTTCCCTACATAACATAAATTTACGTATATATGCAGAAATACTGAAAATACAGAAAGCACCACTGTATTCGTTGTGTGTTTTCATTTATTTTCATTTATCTTTTTTTTTTTTTTCTCCTCATGCCATATAATTTTTGTAGTCATTTTGCATACCCAGGTGGGACACGCACCAGCTCCCTAGCCCATCCATAGATGCTTTCAGACTGCTTCATTTTTATCATTAATTAATGTATCCTTTCTGACAACTGTTACAGGGATCCTGAGGGCTGTCAGGGGTTTCTCCGCCAGTTCCCACATTAAGTTGCTCGTTAGTTAATTTGAGTTCTGACTCATTTCACATAGTCCTGATCAGTTTTATGCCCTCTAGCCATCTTCACGTTGTGCCATGGGATTTAGTAACACCTTCACATGGAGCTGGTTTGCTCCAACTTCTGTGCCACACTCAAAATCTGCAATAGCGTGACCATCCAGATTGACCAAAACTTTTCCTTTGATACCACTTATCATTGCCTCTAGCACAGCCCTTTTAACTCCCCCACATCTGGCACTTTTTCTGAAGTACAGGAAATGTCTGAACACATCCAAGTGTCTGAAGAAGAGGGTCCTAACTACTGTGTGATAGGCCTTTGTTTATACAGAAGTTCCAGCCAGCATGTGATACTTACCTACCCAGCTTGGTGGCCCATGCTACACAGTAGTGTGCCTAGTGTTGCTGCACACCTCATTAGTGAATGTCTTTCAGTTTTCCTTTTTGCCGTCCTTTATTCACTGTATCAGCTGTTTGTTATATTAAGCATGAAGCATGTTCCAGCTCTGATTGCCTCTGATGTTAAGGAGAACTTAATTCACCCATACAACAGCCAAATGGTTTGTTTAAGGTCAAAATAAGTTTGCCACATCACTAGGCATAGGTGGCATGATGGTATTGCAAAATACCACGGTTTTTAAATATGAAAATGGTATTTTAATAGTATATAGTAAATAGTATAGTAACAGTATATTAAGCATGTGACATTTTCTGATGCATTACATTTCCACCTAAATAATAGGAAAGTGGTAGAAGTGGTTGGCAGTTGGAGCGCACTGATTGGGTAGTGGGGGTTCTTACTGAGATGATAACGAGAAGAAAACGGCGGAGGATGCAATGGCAAGCGCTAACAATGAGTCAATCGAGTTAAGTTTCCAGAATTAAAAAAAACATGACTGCTACAGTTTGGCTATATTTTGGATTCATTCCAAATGTAAAGGGAAAATCAATAATTCTAGATGAACCGACAAGTAAGACCTGCCTACAAAAAGTCTCTGCAAAAGATGGAAACACATCAAACATACATTCTCATCTTAAAGCTAAGCACTCTTCTATTACCCCACAGATGTTGAGCTCCAAGAACAATGTGGCAGCTGCTTGAAAAGCCCTGTCTCAGTTATTACAACAGACTTTAACTGGAGCTTTAGCCAAAACAACAAAATACAAAAGAGACAGCGCAAAATGGAATAGCAGTGACAAAATATCTCAATAAAAAAATGTTTTCATTCCACACGGTCAAAAAAACATGATTCAACAACATGATTGCCAGTATGAGTTGCCAGGTAGAAAATACTTTTTAAAACAGCAATTCCAGACTTCTATAACAGAGTTTGACAAGATGTACTGGTGTTATCTAAGGCAGACAGCTATTCGTTGACAACAGATACAGTATGTGGTCGCCAATGAATATGACACCATACATGTCCTTGACAGCCCACTTTATCACACCCCACTGGAAATTACAGTCTAAATGTCTAAAAAAATAATTTTTTTTAAAGAAAGTCCCATAGCTACCAACATTGCTGATGTGCTTGATGATGCGCTCCGAGAATGGCAATTGGATGAGAATATAGTCTCAGCTAGAACTACAGATAATGGAGCTAACATTGTAGCCAATGTCAAGCTTCTGCACTGGCAATGATTAAACTGTTATGGTCATAATCTCAGCCTAATTGGTTTCAGAGGACTGCAAGACCTGTAAATGTGGTGACCTAGTGGTTAAAGTACTGGACTATGGACCAGAAGGTCTAGGGTTCAAAT
>JAUZSU010002243.1:0-11520 GCA_034780255.1 Parotocinclus maculicauda
AGATTCTCCCGGGGATCCCAAAAAACCTCCTATATCTCGCTGACCTGCTTGTCATCCGCTAGGTGGCGACTTGTGGCTTCTTTTTCTCACATTCTTTGGTCCGATTAAGTGGAATTTTGGTCTAAATAAGCGAATAACATTACATAGAATTTGTCCGAATAAACAGCTGGTCCCATTAACCGGTGGTCCAATTAACCGGATTTGACTGTATTAAAAAAAAACTCCCTGTATAGACAAATTCATGGCTATATCCTGAAAATGTGCACATTTGTCAAAGTCTTTTCTATAGCATATTTCACAATGGAGCACTGTCTTAAAGCAAGTTTACTATTTTCTATTATTTTTCAATTGTTCAAGCTTATAGATCAAACTGAGCGAGCCTAGGGCGACGGTGGCAAGGAAAAATACTCTAAACGTTATAAGAAAAAAATCATTTGGTAGGACTAAGACTCAAGGGCACAGACCTCCATGGGAGGCCTAGCTGTTTAATGTAAAAATGTAATCGTATGTGTTATCTTTTATCTTTATCTAAGCCTCATCCAATATGGAATGGACCACTTTGTATTTTACTGAGATAATCATGCATTGTGTGTCACTTTATTGTTTTAGCATCTTAGATTCACTAGGCTTGATGATCTAAGTGAGATCTCATAATGACATGTCTTTAGGACCATCTGTAAGGATTTTCCTAAAGGTTTGTGGGACTGAAGATGTAGGATTAGAATAGGATTAAACCTGGTTATAAGGCAGTTGAAAATCCCCCTAGGGAACTCAGTAGGCCAGTATAAAAGTAACTATGTGTCATGTCCCATACTACTAATAACTTTTGATGGACATGCGCTCTGGATGGGGTGCTCGTAGCGATCCTGGGTATTACACCCTGCAGTGAGTTGCTGCTGAGTAACCCCTGTTCAGTAATCTGCAGATCGAACCACAGCCAGGTAATCAACACATGATATAAACTAGGGTGGCTAATATGCTGTTAAAATGAGCTGCCAGTTAAGTGATGGTGGACAGTGGTGGCTAAGCAGTTTATGTACTGCATACACCCTTGTGAGTTACGGTTCCAGCAAGATCAAGGTGTAGCTGTTAGATCCCTTGGCAAGGCTCTTGGTCCTCAGTTTCTTGAATTGTATGTTGTAAGATCCAAGATTGTGCCCAAAAGTTAAAACAGAATACACTATAGGCCTAGTAGACCTTTGATTCAGTTTAAAAGTGGTTTGAACAGTCCTGCTTAACAACTTGCTGTTGTTTGGGTAGATGGAGGAGCAGTTAAAGACCCTTGAAGAACAAAGTCAAGGAATGGCAGAGTCTCTTTTAAAGGAGCAAAAAGAGAAGTATGTGAAAATGACAACTAACAGTATGTGTATTATTTTGACATTCTCACTAGAATTAGGATGTTTTCAGATTAGTCTGGACGGCACGGTGGCTCAGTGGGTAGCACCATCGCCTCACAGCATGCAGGTTTTCGATCCCCAGATTGCTAATTGATTACACAAAATTGGCCTGATCGGAGTATATATGTGTGATTAGCTTTAAGGTGTTCACGTGTATGGATGTAACCCTGTCTGTCATTGCAATGGCCATTGATGCTGAAGTTAAATGATCAAACAAACAAAACATTTGAGATTATTCTATGTATTTAACAAAAATGCCCGTCAAGTTTTACAATGGTGCAGCTCATCACCAGGCATGACCAGCAGGTGGAGATATTGACTGGGAAGCTGACTAGCTCTCAGGCTCAAGCACAGACTCTGCAGCTTGAAGAGTTGCAACAAGAACGTTTTGGATCTCACATTAAATCTTAAGTTTCTTTTGTCTAGACTTTGCTTAGTTATAAACCATAGCCTTGCAACTCTGGGACTAAATAACAAAAAACAAGATCATAAAAAGAATATTGTTTACTTGATTTATTCGTTTTGGGACAAGTTGAGAATGGTTCAAGTGTTTTGGTCAAAATATCTATATTGAATTTTTTGAGGCTAAAAATGTCTAAAACAGGCTTTTTTTTTAAAATGTAATTGGAAGACCTGAGTATTTTAGAACGTATTATGGGTCAAATGGAACAGCCTATCATTGAACAATGAGCAGATGCAGGACATGTGACTCAGTTTAATCCATTCATTCATTCATTCACCTTCAGTAACTGGTTTATCCTGATGAGGCTTACATTGGGTCCTTAATCCCTCTTCCTGACCCCTATATCTCAGACATAGCCAACCAGAAAGTGGGCTAGCAAATTGCTGATGTTGCTGTAAAGATCCATTTTTCAGTTTTGTAACAATTTGATATTTAACACTGAGAAGAATCATCTCACTCTTTTTTTCCTCCTGAAATCAACGTCTTTGTTAAGGATGCTCTATATGACACGGTTCTGGTCTGTCATACTGACCTCCAAAAGCATTCTAGCCCATCTTGAGTGCTTTGCATTAGACACTTTGCACTTAAGAAACTTATTATAATCTTCAAATCAATTCTTGGCAGCTTTGTGGATAGTTTTATGTAAAGAAACAGAAGTAGCTTGCCAGGCCTTCTGCATGTTCTGTGCATTTACTGTATGCAGCTGTCGCTGCAATGGGATCTTCCGCCACCAACAAAGCTCCACCCTGGGTCTTACACCCATGTCCTTAAGAACGGTAAGCCTTAGTCATGCAATTGTTCATTTACTTGTCAACCTTTAAACAATAAAAACTTGCTTGTTAGCATCCTCAGTGTTTATGTCTCTGGTCCACTTTCTTTACCCCTTGCAGAAAGTGATAACATGCAGAAAATAGTCAAATAAAAGTAAAATAGTAAAAAACAATCACACACACGTGCAATAACCTCTTTACTTTTTGTGCCATCTGACAACCTCTCGCTCAACTAAGCTCCTCCACCTGCTTACAATTAAAGAAAAATTACCAGAAAAAGTATCCTATAACCAGTGTTTGAAAATATAGTCTTTATTGAAGTTAATCCTGATTCTCTGTAGCCACTTCATTCAGGTGTCAGGCAGGCCTGTCACAGGTATCAGTACAAAGCAACTAAAAAGCCATTAAGAATGTCTTCATACAGCCACTTGTACTATAAAAATTATTTCTGTATTTAATGGAATGATGTCTTCTTTATGAAAGAACACAGATTGAATTCCTGACACCCTTACACCAGCCTCAGATAAATGATCTTGGGTCTGCCATCTTCAAACTTCACTCGGACCTGCCGGAGAATCAGGAGATGCACGAGGCCAAGGTAATTCTGATATACCATTTACTATTAAACCAGCATTTCTGTGTAAAAGTTTATCTGTAATGTGATGGCCATGTACTGGCATTCTTAATAGCCACCGTATGTTCTGTACAAAACAAGCATATGGAGGTGATTAGGTGTGGTGGTTTCTGGGAAAGGGAGTAAAATTCTGGCTTGTTGATTAGGTCAGAGTTTTGGAGGAGGCACTGGTTCGAGCTCAATCACAGGCTAAGCAGGTAGAGAGAGAGAGAGACCTCTCCCAACATGAAGCAGAAGACCTGGACGGCCAGATCTGCAGACTTAGGGTATTTGGCACACATGCTGGAATGTGTTTTTCACAACCAAGGTTTCTTACAATATCAAGATTCACGTTTGTGATGGACGCTCTGTGTCAGACATCTACTCAGAGCTTAAAGATGGTTCCATAATTTTATATTTTGTTGGAATATTCACCACTATTTAAAGTCCACTCATTGTTGTAAGTTACACAGCCCATGTAAGATATCACTGCACCAAGCTTATCTAAAAGCTTTGCAAAACAGGGTTTAAGTGTTCCTGGAAAACTTGGGTACAGTTAAGCTCCATTTCTTGATACTGGTTGGATTTGACAGCTTAGTGATTTGTTGATGCATGAATTTTGGGAAGTCGTCAGATTGTGGTGAATGGCATTGTGGGTAATTAAGTTTACTCAACAAGTCAGATGAGGGCTTGAACACCTGTGGCAAATTATTTGTATTAAAGCAGCACCAAATTTTCATCCAGCTACATATTTGACCGAGGAGTAAGTTAATGACAGACTGGTTCAGAGAGCATATGACATTTAAGTAGTATCTTTTGTACAGAGTGCAAGGACGGGAAAAACTATGAGCTTAGAATGGATCACAAAACAGTGACACGAACACACATGGCATGTGAGAGTACTCCAGTTTTGCTTAATTATAGGCTTAAAATGTGAGCTTTTGTTTTCTTTTTCATGCTCATTCATTTAGAGGGCTGCAGCAGAGTCAGTGCCCAGGCGGTGGCATTGGGCACAAGGCACAACCAACCCTAGATAGGTACCTCCGCCCATGAACTTGGGTGTACAGGGCAAGGAATCCTTTCAGTTGGCTGATATTTTTGGTTGCTGATCAAACTGAATGTGTCTGTGCTGACTGGCACAAGAGAGTGAAGAATCCAAAATGTTCTTTTTTTATAACTATTACAATCATTTTTTAATCATGCTGTTAGATTTGGGTGTTTGAGTTGCCTCTATTTAGCTGTCACACTGGCCGCCACTGTTTCCAGTCACTTTCTCACGGTCTTGCATTCCAGTGAAATTGCTGTGTTATCCCACATTTCCTGAATCACATACTTTGTTATTTAAGTCCCTTGTTTGAAGCAGTCAGAGATCAGACCTTTGTTCTCCATGTGCCTGTAATGTATATCTGCATTTGACTTCACTTTCTGGCCCAGACTAGCATGAACCATTTTCAGTCAAAAAATATTTTCACTGCAATTCTAATATTTATCGAATTTGGCAGGGCCTCCTGTGCATTGCACAGACATGGATTGAGCACTGTAGGGTTATTCACTTCAGAATGAACCACAGCCAAAATTAGGATTTTATTTTGTCCTTCACTGGTTTGGGAAAATTATTCCCAGACTTGTCTATTTACCTCATTAAGGGGTTTAAAAACACCAGTGATGTTATAGTAGATTTGAGGATGAAAGACATGTTGATTGTTTTCCTTCCTGGCTCCTCAGACTGAACTTTATCAGACTGCAGAGGAACTGTCTGTAAAGAGGCAGCAATTTATGGAGAAGGACATGAACCAGAGTCTCACCATCCAAAAGCTGAGGCAAGAGCATGAGCAAAGTGGTCAAAAAGTCCAGCAGCTTGAAAGTATTGTCCAGTCTCTCAGAGGGCAGTGTCAAAGACATCAGCACATGCAGGTCAGTAAGAAAAACTGGTAGAACACTTGGTACAGTAGACAAATACAGTTAGTACAGGCATTCCCTCATCCAAAGACCAGGTGTGATTCCATAAAGCTTTGTTAAACCTCTTTGTAAATGACAAGGGTCTAAAGTTATAAAGTCCTAGAGTTACTTATCAAATATCACTTCTGTTTATTACATGGTGACCCAGTACAAGCCTTGGACATGATTAGACAACCAGTATCACCACCAGGAACCAATGTTTATATATATATACAATATCATGTAGGACAGCAAATATTAAGCACAAACACAAGTACAACCAAAACATTTAGATTACAGGAAATTAATTTAATTTAATCCGAGTACAGTTGATTTTTTTTCCAGTTATCTGATTGTTCAAGTGGTTACGTATTACTTCTAGCACCCAGTTACCCACTTCTAGTTACCCAGTTTCTGTCGCTAATTTGTGCAAGTATAACCCAATCCGATTGCCAGTTCCTACTTTTCTAAAGACTTGGCTATTTGTCCCCTTTATAAATTTACACTTTATTCGCTCTCGCTGGCAACCCTGAAATTACATCCTTAAAAAGTCTTGCATCATGATGACATAATCTTGCCCAGAACGTTTAGATGCAATTAACGGTAGGCCAACAGGGGGGGGGGGTCAATCATGCTCCGGCACGATACGAAGCAACCAGGCATGGTGCGAGTACTCCCAAATAGTTTAACCGCTGTGCTACTCTTTTACTTGCACTAGCACTTTTGCCATTAAATATAATAATAATAATTACAGTGAAGAGCTTTTGTCAGAGCCACGAGTACATGCCACATTATGTTTAGCGAATAGGGAAGGGCTTCAGGAATGGAAAACATTTTGATTCATGCATAGCAGTAAGTAGAGAAAAACTGCCCTGTACCATGCAGTAAGATGAACTGTACCCATACTGTATGTGCATGTAAGGTAAAGTTCAGTTTCAGAATTCTGAAGTAAGATTGCATTCATATGGACATGGTTCCGCAAAGACAAAGTAGAAATTCATATCCAGGCTGCTCTCAAATTGAAGTTGTTTATGCTCTAGATGTCAGCTGAAACAAAACAGCAAGAGGCATTTAAAGAGCTAGCACAGCTCCATAAGGAGGTGCAGAGCCTCCAGCAGGCAAAAGACAAAGCCATGCAACTGCACGTGAGTAAGCTCAAGCTTCTTCCTTATAATTAGTGGGCCTTCTGTTACAGTAATTTAAATATAGATAGTCACTTCTACTGATGAGCTCACCACCTGTGATCACTTTAATACAAATCATATTGCCATGTGGTGTAACGTGCGTTTGTATGTGTCACACAGGAGCAGAGTGTCTTTGAGGCCAAACAACTGAAGGCTTTACTAGAAGTTCAGCAGCAGGAGGCGCAGCAGGCCTGGACTCGGTTGGGGGAAGAACAGGTTCTGATACAGGGACTGCAGGCTGAAGTAGAGGTCCTGAAACTCAAGCTGGAAGATGGGGAAAAGTACACTGGCTTTCTCATGAGGCCTCTGGAGACCCTGCAACAGGATAACATCAGCCTGAGCAAGCAGCTCAAACAACTCCAACTGGACAACCAGCAGCTGAGGGTAAGACTGAGAAAAAGTCACGTTTTATTTGTCACATATACATTGTAGCAGGTACAGTATTCAGCAAAAAGAAAACCATCAACCCGTCCGAACATACAATATACCAAAGTGGGGGTGGGTAGTGGGTAGTGGGATGGGGGGTTGGAAAGACAGGACAGGAAGACGTAAATGAGAAAAATTAGCATATGGTAAACATTGGGAAAGAAAGACATAACAGTAATGGTTCAATCAAATGTAGCGGATTTTAAGCCCTATTGGGACTGTATTGGATTTTAAGAGGATTACTTTTGATTGAATATGTGCACTTCTCTTGTGATAGCATTTCTAAAGGCTGAGAGGGTTGTATTCTATATGAACTTGGTCATAACTGGGTCATATGACTGGTCATTATATCATATATATGAATAGTCTTGATGTAACATTTTATGTGCTGCTGAAATGGCTACTGATGGTGATGTTACATAAACCAAATGAAAAATAAAATAAAATAAACAACTCAGCCGGCGGTGTCTGGATTTTCACTCTGCCGGCGGTATTCGTATTTTCACTCTGCCGGCGGTATTCGGATTTTCACTCTGCCGGCGGTATTCGGATTTTCACTCTGCCGGCGGTATTCGGATTTTCACTCTGCCGGCGGTGTCTGGATTATGTGGCTGACATTATCTGGGTTTTTTTGTTACTCAACCGGCGGTGTCTGGATTTTTACTCAGCCGGCATTATCTGGATTTTTATTCGGCTGACATTATCTGGTTTTTTTTTGTTTTTTTTACTAAGCTGCCGGTATCCGGACATTTTAAAAGAATTTTTTTCAGAGAGTGAAGACAAATCCTGAGCAAATGTTGTAATGAAAGGACATTACAGAGAAAAATACTGCCCTCCAAAAAGCATTTCATCATATTCAGTTGTTTTTGGAATGACCAAGTCAGAGTCTAGACATTGACCTATTTGAAATGCTGCGGTGTGACCTAAGGACAGCTCTTGCAAGAAAGGAGGAAAAGTCCAAAATTCATCTGAATTCATTGTGCAAGCTTGGTTAACAGTAACAGGGAGCATTTTAGCTACTAGCTAAAAGTTGTAAAAAAAAAAAAAAGCCTCCTAATTTGTTCTGTGTAGTCATGCCATCTGTATATGCTGTTTGTTTCTGCAGTTTGTATATATTTATATTCCATGAGTAATAAATGCAGGTAGGGTTGACAAAAAATGCAGTTATATGCAAAGTCTGATCTCCCAGTACCTGATTCCCTCCCTGTTATCTCTAACCTGCAATACAGAATGATGAGCTGAAAATTAAACCTAAGAAATCAAATTCCCCATGTGAGTTTGCATCCGTTTGGTTGTAACTGCTATAGATGTCTCTGAAAGACATTTTGCCTCTACCTGCACATTTCACTTTCTCTCAGTAAAAAGATATGCTGTGGTTTTAAATAGTGCTTTGCTTTTATATAATTAAGTGAAGAAACGCATACCGGTACACAAACATGCAGAACATGTCCCGCTCATGCAGTCACACATTCAAATGCATACACGAACACACACACACATGCAAGTTTCCTGCAAGACCTATTAAGCAGACATCACTAAAAGTATGAGGGGTTTTGAAGATGCCAGGATGAAGCAGGTATTTTTTTCATTAAAAAAACTGCTATAGGGCTCCCCATACAAATAACCATTATCTGAGTCATTTACAGGAACAAGATAAATGTACTATTTACTGTGTATTTTGTGTGTGTGTGTGTGTGTGTGTGTGTGTGATCTGTGTATGGTCTGCATTAACAGACTGTCCTGCACGAAGCAGAACTTAGGCTGAGTGCTGCTGAGCAGGAGAAGCTCCAGAAGCAGGCGGCCCTGTCTGAGGGAACGCGCAGCCTTCAGCAGCTAGCACTGGAGAAACAGCAGGTGACTGCCGAGCTGGAGATGCAGCGTTCAGAGTTGGTCCTACTGAAAGGTAATTTAAAAAAAACCCCACTTGCTTGAACACAGCTGACTTGGCAAGCAGGTGGTGCAGTAATAGCCCTGTTCTGATCCCTATTAGAGAAGCAGGAGGTTTTGAGAGAACAACACAGCAGGAAGACAGAGGAGCTGCAGGAACAGAACAGCAGGCTGAAAGTAGAGCTTCACAACATCCGAAATGACTTTGAGCAAGCTAAGATCAACCTCAGAGCACTGGGGTGTGCTGAGGGACATGGTACACACACACACACACACACACACACACACACAGTTTAGTAATAATAACGTTAGTAGTGTCTTATGAAAGATTTTTCTATCAACGATAAAACCCATTAAACATTAGAAAACTTTTTTTCTTGTTTTCCTTTTAAAGGTTTTTAAAAGACTACATTTACAGTTAGTCTTTCAGCAGACACCCTTTCTAGAGCGACTTGCACCCTTGCTCAAAGTCAGCTTTTCAGAGCTGGCTTTTTGTGATCCATATTAGGGGTAGACGATATTGCCCTAAAATAATATCACAATATTTTAGGGTACTTTTGCGATAACGATATATTTGGCAATGTATTTCATCAACATACTGTTGCAACAAAATATATTTAATAGTTTGAAAAACCTGACCTCGCGGCATTTTTGACTTTCCTTTTACTCAGCTACGTGATTCTCCTTGAGGTGGTGAAACGGATTAGATTTGTTATTACAGACCTTTTTAATAGATTACATGTCACTGTAGTTTGTTGTAAATCTGATATTCGGTATCAAAACCACCTTCACACTACTAACGTCGATCCCCTTTTTGGGACAAACCCTACCATCGCAGAACCACTTTCTGCCATATCTGTTGCTCTGCCTATGAGTCATGTAATGGAAGTTCTCCATACTCTGTGTAAATCCATTACATCATTACGTAACGACATAAGAATATCACGATATACATGTTTTTATGTTGTCTAAAAAATTATACCGGTATTATCGCGAATGACACGATATGGCAAAAACCTAATCCATATGCTTGTTTGTTTATCACTAAAAACTACCATAAAGACAGCAATGTGAAAGAAGTCTTTAAAAGAAATTTCCCTGGGAAGATTCTGGACTTTCTAAATTAGTTATATCAGATTGGATTAGTTAAATCTATTATTTATTGTTCTGATAAAACTTTGTTCTGTTCTAGATTTCTTTGTGAAATCTCTATTAAATGTTCATTCATAATGCAAGAAAATATGATTAATATAATTTCTTCTCCTCTCCTCTTAGAACTTTACGAGTGGTATACTCTAAAAGCTGAGTAGGACACTGTAAACTAACACACTCATTCTTAGTGAAGACCCGCCCGATTACGGCTCTCATGCAAAAACATCTTTTACGATCAAGCACCTACTCGTCGAAATCCCACTGTAACAGTGTGTGAAACAGCACCTATCTTTAGAAGTAACTAGGGACATTTTTCATCAAAATAGTGGGAGTGATTCTTAACTTGCTAATTATGAGTGGGCTAATAACTGACATTTAAATATTTAATTATTAAGTCTGAGAAGTCTTTACACACACCCTTGTTTTGTTTCACGTATCCTAATCTGCCGTGAGAGTAACCAAAGAGTGGATATTGTGTAAAACACCAATTAAAAAACTAATGCCTTCTTCTTTCATACAGGTTTGGTATTTCATGTTAAATGTGATGTTATTACTTTACTATTTGCTTTACTGAAATTAGCGGAGCTGAAATACTGCAGCATGAAACGATGGTTACAGGACCCATTTGGGCTCTGAGTTCTCAGGTAGTTGTGGTGTGAAAACAAGGTCTGAGATGACGTCATTGCTAAAGAGGACCAGAAGGGGAACAGGGTCTTCTTTATAGTTTGCTTACAGTGTGAACACAAAAAAACTAGAGTCAAATGCAGTTGGTTTGCTTTCAGGTTCACTTTCGCAGTAATGAGTTTGGATCATTTCAAAAGTACAATAGGAAAACAGCCTTTGTCTCATCTGACCGTAGAATCATCTTTTATGGTCAGCTTCCAGCCAAACATCCAGGTGATTTGTGTTTAAATGAAAGGAGCCTTTCTTTTGGCACTCCTTCCAAATTGTTTGTTGGCAGAAAGGTGGTTTGGTCTGTAGTCTCTGTAGTCTTGGTGACACTAAAATGGGGAGGGGAGGGTGTCAAAATACACAAGCCTTCTTCAAGTCAGGTTCACGACAGCTGCGGTTTGATGTGAGAATATGCAGGCTATATTTTTGGCCGTTGCCTGATTTAGGACCCAACTTTTGTGTCATTTTGTTTGTGTTTTTTGTGGGACTGCAGGAATTTGGCCTCAGTGATATACCAGGTCATGGGTGACTGCTTAAGTATTTCTAAACCTATCCTTATTGGACAGCCTGGATGTTAAATATAAGAATTAAGAATGTAAAGAAACTGTCTTATTTAAAATTGGAATAGAATAATAAATAGGCTAAGATGAAAATAAAAATTATATAGGGTATCATTAAAAAAAAGAATAAAATCTATAGCATATAAATATTGATTATTATAGAGTAAGGAATCCAGTATTTAAAATCTAAACGAAACGATGCTTCAGAGTAAAAGTGGGTATTGTGATTTTAATACAAAATTTACTTTAACTAAAATGTAAATTGTGGTGGTTTGTATAGTGGGTTAGAGGATAAAAAAAATACATTTGCATTGGAGCAGAAATTCAATTAAAGGAAGTTCAGCTAGCGGTTTCAACTTTAGTTAACTAAAGTTATAGATGATATACAGTCGATTCCGGTTAATAGGACAACCGGTTAATGGGACCAGCCGCTTATTCGGACCAAATCCTAAAGTACC
>JAUZSU010002254.1:0-11519 GCA_034780255.1 Parotocinclus maculicauda
GTGTGTGTGTGTGTGTGTGTGTGTGTGTGTGTGTGTGTGTGTGAGAGAGAGAGAGAGAGAGAGAGAGAGAGAGAGAAGGATGATCCTCAGGGCTTGCAAACATACAACTCTTATTCACTGTTAACCTGAATAGTTTGACTCATTTGAATCCTTTTGAGAACACACACACACACACACACACACACACACACACACACACACACTGAATGTGGAGGCTCTGAGAGGAAAGTTAAACACCCTAATACCAGGTTAAAGACAGGGATTATCTGCAACATGGATTGATACGCTTCCAATCATTCAGCTAAAGCTAATCTGCTAATCTGCTCTTTCTTTATGTCTCTCACTCTTTCTCTCTGTCTCACTGTGTGGGCTGGAGCTAAAGTACACACATGAATACGAATGATGCTCTCCAATCATCCTCATGAATTTATTGGACTCACGAAGCTGGGAGCATGAGTGCACACACACACACACACACACACACGCACACACACTGACCATATCTGTCCTCACACTCCTGGCCATCAGTATCCATTATAGTCGGATCAATTGATCGATATGTTTTGAATAAAATGACTGCATGTCCAGCTAAATAAGACGTTCTATTGCTTTTTTAAATTTGATACAACTCTTTTAGAATGAAATAAAAAAAATCAAGGTTGTGCAAAAACTGTTTAATCATGTGTTTAGTTATTTAGCCATTAATGTACTATTTCATGATTTGCATCACTACCTTCCTACATTTCTAAATTATAAACTGTATTATATATTTTTATACAATGCAGTTAATAGTTACATAATCTGTATAACATCATTTGAGAATCGTCTGTAATTTCGAAAAATCTGGAAAACAGAAAAAATAATGCATAAATAATTAAGCAAATACAATAATGCAATTTTTTAAATGAATTTTTTTGTTGTTGTTTTTTTTTTCTTTTTTTTGAGGGGGTCGATAAATATAAGCAAAGAAAGAGAGAGCGAGAGAGACAGAGATAGAGAGAGAGAGAGAGAGAATAAATTTTCTTTTTTTAATTCTTTCTTTAGATGTTCTTTCATAATTTGAACATATATTTCCCTAAATGTAGGAAAATATTCAAAAAAGTATATAATATATTATATGTAATAATGAACAAAGTAACAAATTAGCAAATGATTGTGACAAGTTTTTAATTAGTGAAACTGACAAAAGTAAAAGGACAACAAAATAAGAATCAAAATGTGAGCAACCTTAGGGGGAAATTCTTCTTTATTTACCTAATGTTAATATAGTGATAATGATAATTTGACTTCCATAAACAATTTTAAAGATATATGCTGTGTAAACAGTAAGCGAACAGATTTATTTCTATATGGCTGTAACAAACACACAATGCAGTGCCAGTTTTTATCTGAGTGTCTAATTAGGTCTGGCTGAGGTCTGCTCGTGTTCTGGCCCTGTGCCTGCTGCATGAGAACATCCATATGTTACCAACAACACACACGCCGGCTCTGGGCCTCGACTGGTCACAATACACAGCAATACACCGTGCGTTGACAACAATGCACATGGCTGCATGCTGGGGGCACAGAGAAGTGTGGACACCTGGGGAGAATATGGCCTTAGGTGGATATTTCCTTCTCCTTCTGTATATTTCTGTCCTTTTCTCTCTCTTTTTGTTGGTTCAGTTTAATATGTTTTAGAGGTATCACTGCTAAATCAGTCACAAGCTTACAGGCAGTAATACTGTAATCATGATATGATACTGAGACTGTGGTAGCTAGTGGTTAAGGTTCAAATCCCACGTCCACCAGTCTGCTACTGTTTGGTCCTTGAGCAAGACCCTTAACCCACAATTACTTGTAACAGTTGTAATTCGCCCTGCATAAAAGTCTGCTAAATGCCTAGTTGTCGGTGTAAAAATGTAAAAATTTAAAAAATATGCTTAAGACTGAACAGATAATCAGTTTCTAATATCTGAGTATTTGTGTCATTCCATAATGACAACTATAAAAATAAAAGGAGTTTACAGTGAGAGATGGTGACAAGTACCTATTATAACGCCCCTGTTAATAATGTTTAAAAATATTGTATTCTTCTAAATGCATTTGGCTTATGCAGGCTGATTTTTAACAGATCAGGCATCCCTTTTTCATCTTTGATTTGACTCAAATTCTCAAAAATTACTTTCTGGTCCAAAAACAACTTTCTGGTCATACAATATACTTTGAAGAAAACCTTTTTAAAGCGTGTAAGCTATTTATATAAATAATAATAATAATAATAAAGGTTTTTTAAAGGTTTTACTAAAACCTGGCCTAATGTGAATGGGAAAAAAGATGAAATGAATGCAAAAATGTGAGATAACCTAATTCCGCATAATTCGCCAAGCTGCTTCCGATATCGATTGCCATCTTCTGAATGTCCGTATGCGCGCTTGCCTTCTTACTATACTGCTCACAAAATGAAATATCCCACAATAAAATATGCCCTCATTTTTGTGAGCAGTGTAGCTTCCACCGCTTTACGAACTGTGATAGTGATGCTAATGAACTCAGTAGAAGCTTCAGAGGATGGCGTGGGAGTAACAGCACCATCCCACAGGCTTCTGGCCCGCTATGGTGTTTTTATGACCCGTAGAAGGAGAGACAATACGCGAGCAACAATTTAGTGTCTCTTTAACTACCTCCTCCCCTCTCCTCCCTCTTCCACTCTCGGCAGGACGATTTCGCACTCTGCACCGCATAAAACGTCTTTGGTTTTGGTCTGAATTGCGGCTAGTTTGCCATTAATGTGTGTGCTGTTGAGGTTTACACACTCATGCTGACTCTTATACTCATTCCTGGTGATTTCTGACATGGAGAATAGCGACGTATGAAAGGAGCAATGAAAGGAGAGTTGAAGGCGAGAGGAGGAAGAGGGATTGTAAAAAAAAGAGCCCATTTAACATGTAAATAGGCCTGAAATGTCAAATACAGTCAACAAACCCCTGGGGTAAAATTGTAATAAAGTGTATTGCAGTAGTAAGCTAGCAGTTACAGGCTACTGACATGCTAATGATAATCTTAATGCTAAGTACTTAACATGATTAGAAGATTGGGTCGATTTCTGTTGGTTGGCTAATCAAACGTGTTTCAAGTGTCAGAAATCTGGCGATATTTTTAAATTCGATCATATTTGTATTGAAATATATATACTGTTACAGTTGCTAAGCGGTGCTATGCTAAGGAACTGCACGTGTCCTGCACAACGGATTGTTTCGCTACTCTGCATATTTACAGATAAAGTCAAAAAATGGAAGTTAAAGTTTGTTAGAAAAATATCAGCGCTTTAATCTTAAGCATGAATATAAACTGCTACATGAAACGTTTGGAGGTTAAGATTCCAACCAAAATCTGACACAACAGGGTGACTAAACTTTTTCACATGCCACTATTATCACAAGCTTCACAAGTTTTCCAGTATATTTCAATCAGCAAAGAAATGGGAATGGTGCACTGGAAGGTATGGAAATACGCGCATTGCCACTTTATTAGGTACACCTCCTTGTTACGGTACACTTTGTCTGGTTTATCAGTTCCACTTACCATTCAGATCACTTTGTAGTTCTAAAATTACAGACTGTAGTCCACCTGTTTCTCTTCCTTCTTTGCTCGTCCTCTTTACTCTGTTCCACAATGGTCAGGCCCCTTACCGGACCACCACAGATCAGGTTCTATTTGAGGGTTGGACAATTTTCAGCACTGCACTGACTCTGATGTGGTGGTAGTTTGTGAGTGTGTGTTGTGATACTATGATCAGACACAGCAGTGCTGCTGGAATTTTAAACCACCTCAGCGTTGGTGCTGGACTGAAAATAGACCACCAGATGTCCACAAAATGTCCAGCGAACAGCATCTTATGAGCACTGATGAAGGATTTGAGGATGACTAACACAAACTGTTGAGCTGTTGTCTCTTTACATCTACAAGATGGAACAATAAGGTAGAAGAGTCTAAAGTAAGTGAACACGGTGTCGAAAAACTCCAGCAGCACTGCTGTATCTGAGCCAATCATATAGCACCTGATCTGTGCTGGTCCTGTGAGGGTCCTGACCATAAGAGAGCAGAGCACAGGACAGTGTGTAGCAAAATAACAATAAAAGTGGAACTGATCAAATGGACAATGAGTGTAGAAACATGGAGGTGTACCTAATAAAGTGACTGGTGAGTGTATATTTAAGTGTGTAAAGTGCTTTGGTTGTGTTATTTAGGAAAGCAAAAATAGATATACTTTGACCAGGGGTTCACAAAACTAGACATGATTACTGTAAATGAACCTCTTTATTAAAGTTAATTAGAAAATAAACTCCAGCTTGAATCCTAATCGGCCGGCTTTACACGTATTTGTGAAGCCATCACTGTGTAGGACTTAAAGACTTTCCACAATGTGTGAATACCGTGTGTGCGATTGTGAGTTTTGTGTTTTTAGGGGTGTGTTTGGCATGAAGGGGGAGTGTGTGGGTGTGGGTGAAAGTGTGTCCCCTCTGTTATTGGCTCCAGGTCCCCAGTCACATTATGCGGCTCATTGTGTCGTTGTGGGTGAAAGGCCTATAAAAGCTAGACTGGAGGGATCAGTCAGGATCAGACAGCCTTCGGTGACACACACACAGACAGATGACTGAACAAGGTTTGTGTGTTTGAGTTCTGCCATACCCAAGTCATCCACCACCTGGGTTCACCAAACTCCAATCGATTGCTAAGAAGAGATTTTCCAGAGCTGCATATTGGTCTTTTCTTCACTCCTTGGAAGACGTTTTTGGAACCCATCTGGATATCCATTGTTGTTGTTTTTTTTAAATCCAAAGTCTACCTTTTTGTAAAATGGACTCTGACACCGGCTCCACCTGCAGTCGCTCCTCGTCTCCTGATCTGGTTGTTGACTCCAGGTTTTTCTCCAGCAAGGTGTTCCAGGCTGAGAAATCTGGCAGCGGATCTCCAGCTTCCGCGTCCAAAAGCCGCAACCCCATGGAGCACTCAAAAGATGACCTTCAAGAGCTCCGGCTCAAGGTGAACAGCCGTGAGCGCAAGCGCATGCACGACCTTAACCAAGCCATGGACGGCCTCCGCGAGGTCATGCCGTACGCCCAGGGTCCTTCGGTGCGCAAGCTCTCTAAGATCTCCACCCTCTTGCTGGCACGCAACTACATCCTGATGCTCTCCAGCTCTTTGGAAGAGATGAAGAAGCTGGTGGGTGAGGTTTACGGTTCCAGCGTGGCTCAAAACCATGCCCCGAGGCCTGTCTTGGCTCCTTCCCAGCTTCCCCTTCACCCTCTTGCCCAATCCTTGCACTCGTTGGCAGGTGGAACTACAACCGTGAGCTCCTCCCCACTACAACACACCAGCACGCACACAGCTACAGCGCATACACCCCATTCTCCTCCGACGGCAGGATATTTGGGGTTCCACGTGCCCCCAATTCCAAGCTTGCTGAAGGACCAGCTGCATTTGGCCAGCTCCTACCGGCACTTTCCTGGCATGCCGTGCCCATGCTCCCTTTGCCAGCCTCTGCCAGCGTCAACAGCCAGCCTACATGGCCTTTCTATGAGCAAGTGAATCGGAAAAGGTCGAGGACACGAAACTTTCCAAAAAGTCCCAAATCTGATCATGAACTTTGAAACAAAGCCGTTGTCTTGAATGTTTTGTGTACATGTAAATGCTTTGTACATAGCGTTTGTACATGAATGTTCTGTTTTTTTGCTTCACACATGAATTACACATAAAGCACAAGTGTTTTTCATCGTCACATGATGTATCCGAAGCAAAAAAGCCAAATGTGAATAGAAAGTTTTGTACAGTTGATTTTTGCACTGCTCCATATTTTTTAAATTAAATGTTTTATTATTGTTGCAACTTGTGTTGGATTCTTTCTTTTAATGGGAAAATGATTTCAAATGAAAATATCATGGTCTTCACAATTATCGTTCATTACCTACTAATAACTGAGCAATATCTTATCGATGGAAGTCAGCAAATTGCATTTCACGTAACCATATATCAATTCTGATTATTAGATTTCATTATATACGTATAAATGAGCTCATAATGAGAAACAGTTACAGGTATTACTGTACCTATTTTCATATATATTACATATTACATTTTTCAAGTGGGGTCACAAATACAATTATGTGACAGTTAGGAGTATATAAAAAAGTCTCTTTATCTACCCATGTACACGTCTGTCTATATTTGCAGCCTGTTTAACCTGCTGCATCTACACTGCACACAAAAATTAGAGGATATTTCAACACGAATATAAAGAGGCTCCCACAAGGACTGCTGGACAATCTGATTCTTTCCATACCCCATTACATCACTTTTTGTGTAGTTTGACACCTTTGGGTGATCATACACCCTACTGAACAGTCAATGTGGGGGCACTCTTGTGAAGTTTAACATGCTTCTGTTCACCCATTGAATATATCACTTACTATTTAAACATGATAATTGAGTTTTCATCTAATTTCCATAATCGAACAACTTTCTATGACTTTTCATTTGCTTTTCTGATTTTCTTTCTTAATTAAATAAAATCAAATGTCGCTTCATATTCACTTTGAAATAGCCCTAATTTTTACTAGCAGTGTATGTCCATCTCAGAATCAACTATATATGTGGACGCGTGAATAAAAATAAGGCTTAAATTGCTAAAACGATTTCTTGCGTGACTACAATCATGTGACTGAGTAAACACTAGATTTATTTTGCATGTTGACTTTAGACTAACAGAAGCCTAGTTTCCCAAAAAAGCTATCTATCTATCTTTGTACCCTGTTTAACCTGTTGCTAAACTGAAAAGCAAATATATCTGTGTGTGTGTGCATGTAATAAGGCTTAAATTGCAACATTAACACAACCTGGGGGAACATTTAAGTCTACAAAGACCTGAATGTCTAGAATGCTAACTAGCTGTCAGAAAGGGCAGCTGCTAATTAGACAGATGATTGTAAGTTTGTGTGTGTGTGTGTGTGTGTGTGTGTGTTAATCAGTTAATGTGTATTCTGTGACTTTAAAGTGTGTCTAAATGTATCACACCTTCACAAACGATTTCCATCACATATTAACGCATATAGCACACGCTAAAACCTTAATTGGTATTAGTGCTTGCTAGCATGTGTTTAACACTACAAAGCATACAAAGAATATTAAATGCAACAGAGTCAGAGCAGCCCCATCAGTCCTGAACGCCCAGCGGGCAGCGCCAACGAAGAAAGGAGGAGGCCGTCGCCAGGTTGGCGCGTCTCTATTGTGACCGACACACAGGGGACAGAGACCGTTTCTTTTCATGTCCACGCAGGAAGATTTGTCAATGTCCAAAACAAAGCTGCGGCCATATTCAGCCCTCAGCGCCTGCCATTAATTATTAGAGAGCCTGGCATCTGCGCGAGGACATTTATTAGAAGGACAGCATGGAGCAAATTCAACGAGTGTTTGCTAATCAAGCCAAAAGCAGAGGGCTAGCAGTTCTAGGATCAGCAGGATCTACGTTTATTTATTTACAGACCTAGTTAATGATGTCCACCTTTTTTACTGAAATTCACCAATCCAGGCATTTTATTGATTCAGTAAACATACGAGGATCCTGTTTGCTAACCCTAAAAATATCTGAATTTTGTGATGCCGACAACATTCTTAGTAGAGCTCTTAAAACTCTGAAGCATTTTGATTGTTTGATTAACTGTTTGGGAGATTTTGAGTAAGATAGACATATTTCGAGAACAGGCCGATTTTGTGTTTGATAATTGCTAATTATACTGTAAACATAAGAGAATATGGCTGAGCTTGACTTTAACTGCAATCAAGGTTTGTGGATGAAAGCGGGATGATTAAAAAGAAAAATTAAATCAGTCATGTTTATTTTATAGTGGTTATAGTGGTTGCAAATAAGACTGGTTTCAAATCATAACCTGTGTGGAACATATAATTAAATCAAATAAAACGTGTATTGTTAATTTTAGCATGCCTAATGCAGATATATGTTACATTAATAAATATTAGGCAAATTCAAAGAGTTTAAAACTTTCAACACACACTTGCTCACTAAAACTTGAACACTTTAAAAGCACCAATTGATCTGAGGCATGTATTTGTAGTGTGGAGGGAAACCATGTGGAATTTGGGAGAACATGCAAATTCACCCTAGTCCGAGCCAGGAATTCACCCTATTATTATTATTATTATTATTATTTTATGAATAACAGAATTGTAGTGTTTTGTCTAGTAAAATCCTGTAAAATGAAACAACAAATGTGACAGAGAGATTTTATTGTACATCATTTATTAATAATGCAGTATTTGCTATACATTTTTACCTCTGATTGATCTGTAAGCACTGAGAGAACAGGCCATGAGCAGTATTATTACGAGTGTATTAGTGCTCTGAGATCTTCATTTGCTCTGTGTACACACACACACTGCGTTTCTCAGGCGCTAAATCGGCCGTGAAGAATACACGCTCGTCTTCGCAGGACTCTGCGTCCTGATGAGGTCGAGATCACAGGAAAAATGGAGAGATGCTTCTTCTTTACTCCTCCGCCTCCCTGCCTTCGGCCCCAGCTTTCAAAGGCCTGGGACAATGCAGCTCGCTCGCGGGACAAAAAGTGAGGGCAGGGGGCCGCCCGGAACACTGATGCCCCTCCCGACCTTCTTTCACAGCACATTTCATCACGGTAACAAGCGCCGTCGGGCCGCAGAGGGATCTGACACTCGAGGCCACACAAAAGCGGTTAGCTCCTTTATTTATGGGCCCATTGACACGGCTAAGAGGCTCCGTCAGCTGGAGGACGTCCCAGCGGGGGGAGGCAGCTGCCAGCCTGGCCACAGAAGGGGATTCTGGGATATTGGGACCCTTAGGAACCCCCCTGGTGTCAGGCCTGGGCACAGGTGGGAATGGGAAGCTAAACACATTGCAGGGATTAGCTGGCGTGCTGCAGGGGGATAATTAGACACATTGACTCATGCAAAGCTGGTGTTTCCTGATCGGAGGCAGATGGGAAGGGTCTGTGGAAAGACAGTGGCTAAAACACACGTCAATATATTCCTTCAAGCATCTAAGCTGCTTCATGGATGCATGTCCAATAGTTACAACGTCAAACGCCTTTACATGTTTGTATTTGGTGGAGACTTTAAACAATGCCAAATTCAACCCAAGCATAGAGCTGCCTTCCCATTGTCCTAATTCATGCTACATCTGTAATGGTCCTGTTTGGAGCTGGGCAGAACATGGAAGCATTTTGGGGTCAGCAAGGTTTTTAAATCTGCAATTCTACATCACCTTCATGCCAACCAATTGTTTGTGGTCAACAAATGTATTTTTATCATACAACAACAAACGTAGAGACCTAAAGTTCACACTATTACAACTTTAACTGGGACCAAGTACTGTGGCCTGATGGGACAAACATTCTAGGTTTGTTTAGGGTAAAAATCAGGGTGTGTGGTTATACAGAAAATAACCTATTCCTAACTGCTATATACTGCTCACAAAAATTAGGATATATATATTCATTAAATTTCTGTTATCGGTATGTATAGTCGTTGACAAAAAACTCACCAAGAAGGAGTTGCTGGAATCGAATGAAACTTTACATGTATGAATGTAATGATAATATATTTAAATGTTAGAATACAATATTAGAGTAAAAGGATAGTTTTATTGCTAAAACCTGATAGAATAGAATAAAATAGAATAGAATGCCTTTATTATCACTATACACATGTACAATGAGATTAAAAGCCACTTCCTTTGCAGTGCAAACGTACATAACATAAAGTAAAATATGAATGTACAACTGAAAAGAGGCTCTAATACCCTGTTATGCCACTTCTAGTCTAGGTTATGGAGGCATATAGGTTCTATAGGGTATCCTGTGGCACACTTGCTCACAGATGTTGCAACTGGGCCTGTAGATCCTGCACACTCATAGATTGCTCAAGCTGGAATCCCGGGCGGTTCAATAAAAGCTTGATTGGCGATACATCTGGAGACCGGGAAGGCCAAGGAAGTGTTGCAATCTGAGAGAGACATTCCTGGGAAACCCTTGCTGTGTGTCGCCAAGCATTATCTGACCAGTTAAAGGTACAAGTTAAAAGCCCTGCCATTCCAGGCAACACATGTGGCCTCGGGATGTCCTGCACCTATCTCTGAGTTTGTAGTGTCCCTCGTATCACTACTAGGGGTCACCGAATGTCTTATGTGATGGCTCCCCAGATCATTACGTGAGCAGCGTGTTGCTCCACAATATAATTGGGATTGAAGTTCTCCCCACAAGGAGTCCGTACCTAAATCTGACTGTTGTTGGATCCCAAACAGAACCTGCAGCCTATATGGCGGGTAAATCGTCAAAATAACCATCCTGCTTCTCTCAGTCCAGTGATCCCCCCTCTAAAAACTTTGTGTACTACTTAAAAGCTAATGAAATATACCCCAATTTTTGTGAGCAGTGTACTGTAAATTAAAAAAATAATAATAATAGTAATAGTAATAGTAAAATATTTTTCTTTTTAGCTATATATACTGTGTACCTGTGCTCCAAATGCACACACACACACACACACACAGAGGTCTGAGCCCCAGTTGAATCTGATGAATAAACCTGATTGACCTCTGCTTGAGCTGAAAGGCTGAGCTAAGTTATAGCGCCCTCCGATCAATACCAAACTGAATGTAGCCTTCTGTGGCCCAGAGGCTGGATTAACTGAGTTAATTAGGTAACTGAAGGACCCAATTAGTGGAAGTGGGGGGCGGGACAGACATATTGTGTAGCAAACGCACATATTGCATAGCTTCTGGATACATCTTGGCATCAATTAAATGCAGAATGAAAACGCAGACTGACCCTTCAAAACGAGCTTTCACTTTCTCACACACACATGGTGCATGGAGCAAAACACAGCTGGGACGAGCTCCACTAGCAGAGTGACATACCACACATGTACAAACATATAGACACATGCTCCCGAGCGGCTCAAAAAGACCAGGGGCTCAGGTGGGTGTTACAGCACACCCATCAGGCCTGCATCCATATGGAGCGGGTTGAATTCTAATGACGTGATAAACTCACTTTGTCATTTCATTAGCTCAATGTGTGAATTGAAGTGAGGATGTTTGTGTGTGTGTGTGTGGGTGTGTGTGTGTGTGTGTTCCTGTGAGAGATACACAATATATACTACATGTGGATTTACTCAGTATAATCTAAATAGAATATGAGACAGACACCATATTTGCTGTATATGCTATTTACTTATCTGAACCAAAAACATGGGCTATACTGTTTCAGGAGATTGGTAACGAATACCGGAGCCGAATCACATACGGCTTTAAACGTCATCAGCAAAACTTTGTAGTTAATGCTGTACGTAGAATGTAGCTCAACGAATTAAAAGCAAGGTAATGTAATTATTTTTATTTGATTTATATTATCTTGGAGAAAAGTACAACGTACAATACAAGCAACAGAAGAGTTAATGAGTCCAGATATAAATCTAATTTATTTTTAAAT
>JAUZSU010002265.1:0-11519 GCA_034780255.1 Parotocinclus maculicauda
AGTGATAATATATGAATTAGTGATTATATATACTGTACATATATCTATAAATAAACACTAATTTAATGTATTAATTGCTTTATTTAAGGTATTAAATTACTATTGTATTAGATTTCTTTCCTTATTCATGCTTTTAATCGTTAATTAAATACTAATTTAATACTAATATAATTTTAAATATATTTCTGTATTACTGTATTTAATATATAAATTAATAGTTATATATATATATATAAAATTAGTGATGATATATGAATTAGTGATTATATAAACATATATATATATACATAAATGTATATATAATCACTAATTTAATGTATTAATTGCTTAATTTAAGGTATTAAATTACTGTTGGATTAGATTTCTTTCCTTTTTCATGCTTTTAATCGTTAATTAAAAACGAATATAATACTAATATAATTTGAAATATAATTCTGTATTACTGTATTTAATGTATAAATTAAGGTATATTTCACAAAATATAGTATAAAATAGGATTATTTCCTAATATAGCACATATAATTCAAGATAATAAATGTAAGATAAATTGCAAACTAATGTTATTTTTATATAAATTTCTAATTTCCTTAAAAAAAATGATTTATATATTTATAAAAAAAGTCTTGGTTTGGACTCGGACTGGGTTCGAGTGGTCTTAAAGGGTCAGAGCGCTGCTTCTGGGCCCAGCGGTGTCACCTTTGCAGAGCTTTCAATAACGAGTAAGTAAGGTCTATAAATCCGTTTTCCTCTACATAAATCGAAGGATAATCGTCTGTAGCTGCTGAACATAAATCCATGTAAAAGCAAGTGTGCTCGACCTTCAGGGTCTCTGTAGGTGCTGAACTTCTACCTGATCGTCTTACAGTAAGCAAAGCCGAGTGTTTTTGGAAGAATGAGTGTGGAGAGCTGCCAGTGAAGAGCGGATTAATTCAGACCATTACGGTGCTGAGCGAGCAGAACGGAATGAGAAGAAGACGTGACTCCACTTAGCGTCCATTCAATGGATGCACGAGCTACAGAGGAAATGCTACACGCGACCGATCGATAACGCAGAACTTTGGAGATTCCATGAATCCATAACCGAGCAGAGAGGGGCGTTATGTGGGACGACCCGGGAAGAATTCTAATGCAGCGAAACACGAGGTGAGGCAAAGACGCTGGGATGATCCCTTTTTTGATCACTCAGTGTCTGTTTTTCCTCCATCATCTTCTTTTCTTCTTGTTTTCATTTAATAATTTAATTCTACCCTCACTTTTTCTTTACCTTTACCTTCTTTCCGTTTAAATTCAATTCCAGTTTCATGTCTTCTTTACTTCCTTCCAGTCCTTCTTGGTTCTTGTTTTTCTCCTTTTATAATCTAACATTAACCCCCTTTTTTTTCCTTCCTTTCTTTTGTTTCTTCTCATTATTTGAACACCAGCTCTCACGTTTCTTTTTTCATTTTCTTTCTTTCTTTTCTTTGCTCCTCAAGTAATAAATGTTCGATTTGTTTCTTTCCCTTTTTCACAATCTAACTTTATCTTTTCATTTCTTTCATCACTTTATTCATAATTTTTTATTTTTCTATTCAAAGAGTTTTCCGTTTCTGTTTTCCTTTCGGTTGGCTGTCATTACTAACCATTTAAGGACCCATCAACTCTTATTAGCACTACGAATAGAGTACTGTAAATGTAAAAAAATAGAAAAACACGCTAAACAAAGCGCTACTGTGAATGTGATTCGCTGAATCACTGGGAACTGAATCGTGAATCGCGAATCAAGTTTCGGCTCGACTAATTCGAGTTTAACGAGAACCGAGACCAAGCTTTTCTACTGCGTTACTGTATTTGTTTACAGACTCCGTGTACGTTGGGTATGAGCTTAGAAGTGTTTAGAGCATCTGAAGGTCTTAAAACGTTTAAAAACCCTGAACGTTTGAACAACAACCGCGAGAGAAGCTTTAAGGCCGCTGGCGAGAGGAGGAGTTTCGATCGTATACAGAGCTTAACTCAGATCTCTCTCAGCCAGTGGATTTTCTTCTCCAATCTAAAGCCTCACGAGGGTGCAGATCAATTGTTGTTTCTCCATTCCAGCCTCCTTCAGACTTTAGAGGAGCTTTCGTTAATTCACTGATGAGAAGGAGAGAGATGTTGAGGCTCTCCGGTGGGATTCTCTCTCCACCTTGCTGCATGCTGCAATCACGGCTCAGGAATAGCAATAGCTGCAGTCTGCACAAAAACAAAGCCATACATCAGAGCTGGGAATAGATCTGAGCTCGCTCTGTGCCGGCTGTACGATGGAAGACGTACGGGGCGTTCCTGATAAAGCCAGGGGTGCAGAGAGTCACTGCTTATTGGTCCAGTCCCTCTAACACACGTCTTAACCCAGTCTCTACAAAATGTTCCAAGTTTAGATCTCTAACTGAAAGCCTAGGGTGACAGTGGCAAGGAAAAACTCCCTAAACCTTGGGAGGCCCAAGAATCTAAAAGGGACCTGACCTGCTTGGGAAGCCTTGCTTTTTATATAAGAGAATGAACTCATTTATTAACTCTAACAAACTGAAATGCCATAACTTTGCATGTCTGTGTTGGTCTTGGTTGGTCACATGACCTTTTTAAAAAATATTGTTAATAAACTGGAATGGACTGGAATTCTAAACTGAATTTTTGGCCATATCTAATCATGATGGCTGCACAGCAGGTAATTATTATTTACATTACATATCCTAAAGTATTTGGACACTTTCTTTCTCCATCACTCACTGTCTGTCTTTTCTCCATCATCTTCTTTTCTTTCTTTCTTTTTAATTTCATGCCCTAATTTAATTCTACCCTCACTTTTTCTTTTCACCCTTTTTCCTTTTCCTTCTTTCTGTTTAAATTTCATTCCAGTTTAATTTCATTGTGTTTCCTTTCATAATTTGATCACCACCACCATTTTTCTTTTTCTTTCTTTCTTTCTTCCTTTTTCTTTCTTTCTTTCTTCCTTCCTTTCTTTTTCTTTCTCTTTCTTTTTTCTTTTTCTTTTTCTTTCTTTTTCTTTCTCTTTTTTTCTTTCTTTTTCTTTCTTTCTTTCTTTCTTTCTCTTCCTTTCTTTTCCTTTCTTTTTCTTCCTTTTTCTTTCTCTTTCATTCTTTTTTCTTTTTTTCTTCCTTCCTTCCTTCCTTCCTTCCTTTTTTCCTTCTTCTTTCTTTCTTTCTTTCTTTTTCTTTCTCTTCCTCCCTTTCTTCCTTGCTTCTTCTTTCTTTATTTCTTTTTTCTTTCTTTTATTTATTTTCTCCCTCAGTAATTCATTCTCCCACTTTTTTGTTCGTTTCTTTCCTTTTTTCATAATTTAACTTAATCTTTAATTTAACACTGCCCATTACTTTATTAATTATTTTTTATCACCCTTCACTAATTTATTCTCCTTCTTGTGCCTTCTTGTTTTTTTTCTTTCCTTTTTTCTTTCCTCCTTCTTCAATATTTAACTATAGGATTTTGTTCTCGTTTTTCTTTTCTTCTTATTTGGTTTATGTTTTATTCCTCTCACTGTGTTCTTCATATGGATTTTCTATTTAAATGTTACATTTTTTTATTTCGTCCAGCTCCTCAGAGGCTTGTTTCAGTCCCAGCTATGTTTGTCTTTTTTTCTCTCTCTTCCCTTTTTGAATTCCTCCTGTCTGATTTGTCTTAGATTCACTTTTGAATTGATTAAACCAGCCAAAGGAAGTCGGGGTCGACTGGTACTGGGCGTGATCTTAAGCCTTTCCAGCACACTGGGCGTCCAAAAAGGTCTCAGAGACCCTCCAGTGGTTTGGATCCTGTCTCCTTTTCGTCTCACCCAACAGATCGTCAGTAAGGTTCGGGTTCGGGAACAAGACCAAGGTGGTTTGATCCAACTTTTCCTTTGTACTTCATGACCTGATGTAACCTAACGAACCCTTTAGGAGCAAGAGCAGGCCACAACCTCACAGATCCTCCACCAGCCTTAACAGTGGGTTCTTCTTCTTTGGTACGTCCAATCAGATTGGGTTATGGCCAGATGTGATATGATATGCTCTCCTCAGTGCTCCCAGCCTGTCTGAGTTCTGTCTCTTCTCCACTGTAAGCTTCCAGCAGCTTTGTTACAGCTCGGCTTGGTTTACACGCCTTAATTATTGTGCACAGATGTGAGCGTTTCATTTCGCCTTTTCATTTTTACCCCGGGTGCCAACGAAACAGCCTCAGAGTCACTCGACCCTCCTCGAGCACCTGTGTGCCCCCGCCGGCCCAACAGATGAACCATCATTTACGTCCGGTTCGTTTTAATAAAACGCCCAGCCGCTTGACCGGCCCTGACGTGCCGCGTAGATCAGCGTGACGGCTCCATATGCCGGCGTCATGACTGCCCATGTAAGATCGTTCATCACGGCCCGCAGCGCCCGAACCTGCACCATCACATCAAAGCAGGCGGAACTAACAGGTCAGCGGTCCTTTAACGAAGCACTCGTCGCCTTAGCAACGCATAAAAATCACACTTTACGTTCCGATTTAATGCATCAGATTTACGGCACGGTGACGATCTTAGGGCTGTACGGTTTTTAGCGAGGAAAAAATAAACACATTCTGTTTATAGACTTATTAATAAGAAATGTGGGCACATGTTTAAAGCCACCGTTTAAAAATTATATAGGGCTCCTAAAATAAGGGTTGTGATGTCATAAAATCGTTGGAGCAGAGTCGCTCTGCTCTCTCGTCAGCGCTGGGCGGGTGAAAAAAAAACGATGATTACTGGACTGCAGAGCAATTAAGAGTCGGTTGTAGAAGATACAGCGAGCTCATTAATGAGTGTGAGAACTTTTTTCCTTCGCCCTCCTGTGAACATGGAGGCATAAAACATTAAATAAAACCAACAGGAAGATCTAGAAAGCAACGACCAAAGACGAAAAGAAAAAAGATCGAATAATGGGGGCTCGGTGGGGTAGCAGCGCTGCCTCATAGCAACAAGGTCCCGGGTTCGATCCCAGGGTGGGGCGGCCTGGGTCCTTTCTGGGTGGAGTCTGCATGTCCTCCCAGTGTCTGCGTGGGTTTACTTCGGGTACTCCGGTTTCCTTCCACAGTCCAAAGACTGTCCAAAGATAGGTTAGGTTAATTGGTGTCTCTAAAGTGGCCCTTTATGTGTATGTGTGTGTGCCCTACAATGGACTGGGCTGTTCCTGGGTTGAACCCAGAGTTGCCGGGTGGATTAAACGGAAGATAATGAATGAATTAAAAAAGAGGGAGGATAAAATGTGTAACGATCATAAAGCAAAATCAGACAATTATTATAAATTATAAATGAACTTAATTTAACTAAAGGAAAAGGAAAGCACTGAAGAATATACAGAAACTCTAAAATAAAAGCGAATGCCTTTAAAATAAAGAAATATAATAAAAAGAGTAAAAACGGAAACAAATGAGGTTTTTTTTTACAATCTTTTTCAAGTCATTTTTTTTTTTTACACGTAACTTTTGTGACTTTTTGTTTTTTTTTTTCATCTTTTTCTAGCACTTTTTGTCTTTTCTTTCGTTCTGACTCTTCGTTTTTTTCTTCCTGCTCGTCTTTTTTTGAACGAGTGATACTAATGAGGAAGAAAGAAAAGAGAAAAAAGGTGACAGTAAGACGAACGGAAAGTAAAAATAAAAAGATTTAATCAAAATACAAAACGAAAGCTTTGAACGAAAGAAAGAAAACGAAGAGCGGAAAGAAAAATAAAAGAAAGAAAACAGTTAAATTAGATTTAAAAAAGGCAGAACTAAGGAATAAGGAATAAAACTTTTCTTTTTTCTATTTAGCTTTTGGTTTTTAAGCGTTATCGGTCACTTATGATGAAAACGTAAGAATAAGACGTAAAATAAATAACTGGACGTTTTACAAAGTGCTTTTTTTGCTTCTATTCAGGTTTATTTTGTTATTTGTGTCAGAAGCATAAAAAGCTTCTCACTGCAGTTTGATCTAAAGCGTGGCTTTAAGGTGACCGAGTTTTTGCCTGATTGTCACTTCAAAGCATTGTTCTCGTACCAGAGCTCTGGTGTCTGTGATGTAATGTGAGAATGTGAGAGTGCCGTGTTTATGTAGAGGTGAAACTGCACAAATCAGAAAGGCTTCAAAGCAAAACGACGACAAGCAGCAAATCGACTTTGACACTGTTGTGAGCTGAAAGGACTTTTTGCTATGCTGATATAGAGCAAAAAAAATCATCCTCTTGATCTTTGTTTTTGACCTCAGTGGCTTTTTAGTTTTTCATCTCGTCATTCTTTTAGTTTCTGTAATTCACTTCGTAACCACTAGAGGCAGATTCTACAAAATGCACCTTTTAATGAACGAATCTTTCTATTTAAGTACAAATACAATGCAGGGGATGATCTCCTGACTGCCATCCTCTCCCTCACACACAGGCCATTGTTGAACTCGAACCTGGGTTACATCACTCAGTATGTTTTACACATTTTTGTTCATTTAAATTCAAACTTTTAGTCTTTTCTTTTTTAGTCTTTCACTTTATTATTATAATTTTAATAGTTAATAGTTTTACTTACTATATATTACATTTATTATAATTATCATTACTATATATTAGATTATTATTATTATTATTATTATTATTAAAAATAATAATAATAATAATAATTATAGTAATAATAATAATAATAAAGTAGTAGTAAATAACTATTTAATAATTTGATATGTTTCAGAATTTTTGCTAAGTTAATTAGTGTATATTATTAGTAGTAAAAGAACAAAAAGGTACTAAATAATTTTACTTCTATTTATTATTATTATTATTATTATTTTATAATTACTGTCACATTTTATTTCAACATATTACTATTATTATTTACTTTCACAGTTACTTTTTGTTTTCTTTTGCTTAATCCACACGGGGTTGTGGGCCAGCTGGTGCCCACCTGGCAACTCTGGGCACAAGGGCAGGAACAACCCTAGATGGGACGCACACTAACAGTCACACACTAAGGGCCACTTCACTTTAGAGACACCAATTAACACAACATGCATGTCTTTGGACTGTGGGAGGAAACCACAAGGAGTAAACCCACGCCGACACGGGGAGGACATGCAGACTCCTTTCAAAGTTGTAATATTTAGAATTTTATTATTATTTATTAATTTTATTGCATTTATTTATTCGTTTCGTAAGAATATTGTATGAATTTTTTAAGCTAATTAGTGTACATGATAATTATTTCATTTGTTTGTTATATTTCTCTTTTAATTTTAAAACCTTTCTTTATTTCATTTGTTCATTAATTATTATCATTGCTAAAATGCATATCATTGATATATTTTTATAATTTCTGAATTTTTTTCTTCACTTGTATTCCTTTATTTTTTTTAATTCATTACCTGTATTTTATTTTCTTGGCTTTTTTAAAGGTGTTCTTTCGTATTAGTTTGTTCTTTAAAGTTTTGAGATGAGTTTGAAGTTTAGACACAGTTCCTCGTTCCTCCATTACCAGCCTAATGTGCTGAGACAGGAACCCCAGTATTATGTATTGTTTGCAAGGTCATGCAGCATGTAATTATATTGTGGACCTGCTGGGTGATTCGGGACAGGCGCATATATCAGGAAGGAATGCAGCCCAACGCAGGAACAGAATTGCATTCTCTATTAGGTTGCTAAACCCGACGCTAGAAATAATGAGGAGAGCAAACGGGAGCGATATAATAAGCAGTGGCTTTCTCCAATTACGCTCCCATTTGCAGGAGCAGGCTTCTGACGGCACCAGGGCATCGCCTTTTGAGCTGTGGCCTGTTTGGCAAGGCTCCAGTTGTGCCAGGGGTTGCCGTGGAGCTAGAGCCCATCCTTGGAAAATAAGGGCACCTGTACAGCCCGGGCAGGGCGCCATTTCGTTCAGGACGGTCTGAGGAGCCTGGAGGACCAAGCGTTACTCCAAAGAGCCAGCATTCGAACCCAGATCCCTGAAGTTTTTATAATGAGCTGCTCCCAGTGTTGGCCCTTCCTGAATGTTTGGATAATTGTGGCATCCATGTTGTCGTGTTGATGCAGACTGAATCTTCTGACTTCCCTCGTTGGGGCAGTACGGAGAGTGTTTGGGCCAAAGATCTGCAGCAGGGTAAAAGTTCCTAATTGTTCACAGGATGGTGGTGAATGTGCCCAAGACTGAAAAAAATGTCACTTCAACCAAACAAATGGATTTAGCAAACCTAAACTCATCAGTCTGGCAGGTGGTCTCTCTTACATGTAGTGTCTTGTGTTGACCTGGACAATGGGGCAAGATGTTTATACCCTACCCTGCTTTATCTGGAGCCACCTGCAGAACTAACTTCTGCAGCCCAGTGTGAAGCTTTTGGAGAACTCCCAAAACTCCGGAGCAATTCGTTGGACATCAATGCATGGTTGTGATTGGATGCTCTTATTCTTCATGTCCTGTATCTGAAGACCCATGCCTTACCTGTTGGATGTCCTTTAGCTTTTGGGACCCAGTCAGATTCTGCTGGAGGCTCTTCAACTGCTGTGCTCCCAACCATCCAGACAGCTTGTCCCCTGAGGCATTGCCATGCTTCAACTGGATGGACTGTGGGAACTGTGGTGGTATAGCTGTTAAGCTACTGGACTACAGACCAGAAGGTCCTCTACCAAGCTGCCATTGTTGGGTCCTTGAGCAAGACACTTAAGCCAAAAATGCTTGGACCATGTTTGGAATGTACATGGTAATTCTGTATCTCCACTATCTTTTAGGGAGAAGACTTTTCCAGAGCAAGGCCTCCCAACCGTAGCAGGGATTTGAACTCTCAGCCCTTCGGTGTGACACCCAGAGCCAGAAATGTGCTGCTGGGTTCCACGAAAAAGTAGAGCGACGTTAATTCCACACTCCGTAAGCATTCCGTAATACTTTCCTGACAGAATTTGAAGCAGCGTAATTGGTGCTTCTTGTAGTTTGCGAATAACGCGAGCGTACATATTAATAACGGCGACATTTTACCGCGCAGGCGGCGAAGGAGTGTTTAAGGTCACACACCACTGCTATAATGGGAGTGCCAACACTGAATAATCACAGCTGCATGAGCCTCATAGACCTGGGTGGAGAAATCCAGCCAGCAGGTTCCCACACAGTTGGGGTGTTTAATGACGGCATTAATGCAAGCCTGAATAACAAGTCTTCTTAAACGCGTTTCTTATCTGGGCCACCCAAGCAGGTCTTGGTTTTCCCAAGGTTTCCGTCTTATAACGTCGAGGCAGTTTTTCCTTACCGCTGTCGCCCTAGGCTTGCTCAGTTTGGGATCAGTACTGTACTCTACGAGCTATGGGCGGCACTGGGGCCCGTTAGGGGGCACCACTGCCTCACAGTAAGCAGGTCCTGGGTTCAATCCCAGGGTGGGGCGGCCTGGGTCCTTTCTGTGTGGACTCTGCATGTCCTCCCCGTGTCTGCGTGGGTTTACTCCAGGTACTCGGGTGTCCTCCCACAGTCCAAAGACATGCGTGTTAGGTTAATTTGTGTCTCTAAAGTGGCCCTTAGTGTGTGACTGTGTGTGAGTGTGCCTGACGATGGATTGGCGTCCCAGTGTTGCCGGGTGGGCACCGGCTGGCCCACGACCCCGTGTGGATTAAGCGGAAGAAAATGAATGAATGAATGAATGAATATAAAAGCTATAGTGTATTAGCCAATAACAAAGACGTCCCTGGTCGACCGGAGTTCTTAATGTTAAGAGAACATCTTAATGTGTGGGGCTGGAACTGGAACCGGAACACAAGCTCTGAGAGAAAAGAGAAAATGTAGTTAGTTATAAAAGAAACAGAAGGTGACACAGTGAGGACAAGAAGCTTTTAGCTTTACCAGCTTTCTAATTAATAGGACAGACGTCAGGACAGGATTTCTGTGGATAAAACGGTGGTTATATCAGGCTTTTTTCAGATAGGACATGGTTACGATGCAGGAGCGTTCTCAAGACTTCAGGAGAGAAGAGAAAAGCACGAGTGATGCATCATCCCACTTCTGTTTATATATATTATATATATAGCTCTTTCCGAACAGAAAATAGTTCCAAATCGATCATTTTAATGGATGGCGACAGTGAAAGCTAAGGCAACTTAACGCAGCAGAACTCTTTGGGGAATTGTTTAGAATGCAACAGATAAGCTAAATCAATGTCTCCCTATTATCTCCCAAAGTCAGGCCAATTTGTTTGCTTCCCTCTTCTTGCCTTGCATTGTTTATTTGACGCGCCACTGGATATCTGAAAGGGATTACCCCCGTGCTCTTCTCAAGGAGAACCCGAAAAGGGTTTTACGCCGTACCTCTGCTTAATTAAACCTGGACTTTTATTGACGCCCTGTCCCCTGAGCTGATTGATGCCTCTTTAATTCATTGTCCCGTCACGCCAACAGGATGGACTCCATCGGCCTTTTTGAATCTCCATATCCCGGTGTGCCACCTTTATGGTCCAACTTAAATCTCAGAACGTTCTGAGAGGCTCATGCTGGACACTGGATTTAATTTGGAGACATGACTTTGGTGGAGCCAAGGCAGGATTCGACGTGACAGCTCAGTTGGCATCACGTTGAAGCTTATTGTAGAGTCAAGTTTGCAAATGATTTTTGATTTGATTTATTTTACTGTTCGGTACTGTTTCTTTCTACTCTGGTTCCTGATAACCACCTAAAAAAACTGCCAGGAAGTGATCTCGATGTTGTCTTTTTCCCTGGTGAGCGGAGGACTTTGAGAATGTGTACAGGAATGGGTCCAAATTGGTAGTAGCAGCAGGGAGATAATCCCTCAACATGCCTTCCCTCCCTCAGACACGGCCAAGACAGCACCTTCCTCCACAAGCACCGAAATACACAGAGGAACTCTTACCCCCAGAGCTATGAATTAAGCACACGCTCATCGCTTCTATTCGCCATGGAAAGGTCTCGCTCTTCAGCCTCGAAACCATCCAGGTTCTGGTTGCCCCCGATTGTTGGAGAACAGTCAAGCTGAGCGTCAAGTGCTTTTTATGTCTATTATCATTTCTACCAATCGTCACACGAGGTGATAAAATGGTGGCTACAGGAAGCATTTCCTAACTGTTTGTCAGGGGAGCAGCTCCCTTCCGACCCTTTTCTCCACCCACAGCCTGCTGCTTAATTATTTGAAGAAAAACTCCTTCTGCTATAACTTCTTGTCAGTCTTTGCTCACTTACTAAGTAAGTTTGTTCTTGTTCTTAGTTCTTGTTGGGGCTGAGGACACCTTTTGGTGGGGGTGTGGGGCGGGGTGGGGTTATGTAGGTAGTTCGAGTAGGTACAAAGTAAGAAAAAATGGATGTTTTATACAGGTGCAGATCCAGGTTCAGGTTACAAATCCAAAAAAACAGGTACACTTTAGAAACATACCTGCTGCAAAAACATAAAGACCAATACAGTCGGATCTGGTTAATGGGACCACATCGGGACGCGTTAGTTTTGGTCCTAATAACCAGCTGGTCCAATTAAACGAACATACCCTATGTTAGAAGACGGGACGTGCTATGTAACATATTAAATGTTTATTAAACCTTTATTGTACGATTTACACGTAT
>JAUZSU010002276.1:0-21558 GCA_034780255.1 Parotocinclus maculicauda
ACAATTTGGAATAAGGCTGCAACGTAACAAAATGTGGAAAAAGTGAAGCGCTGTGAATACTTTCCGGATGCACTGTAGGTTAATAATTATTTTATATATGATTGTGGTATGTAGGGTTTTATGAAGTAAGAAGATGTCTTAAGGTTCTGGTAATTAGTAAAAACGTATGCACCATAGAATCGTATGCTTGCCCACCACCATGGGGAACCTATTTGAAATACCAGCAGTACCTTCTGACTGGGTCAGGTTTCACCTACAGACATGACTGACTGTGTCTGAGAAAGGGATTATTCCCTGGTGGTGCAAAAATCCATTTCTAGCACTAAGACAAAACTGGCGTTTTGTCCAGAACATGTTTCTCAGGACCTGATAAGGAAAAAGTTGTGTTAAAGCAGCCAGTTCGATCCATAGACCCTTGTATGCTTACATATATACATACATACATGCATACATACATGTAAATGTAGAGGCAGTATGGTGGCTATGGTGGGTAGCACTGCTGCTTTACAGCAAGAAGGTCCCGGGTTCAGTCCCAGGGTGCAGCGACCTGGGTCCTTTCTGTGTGGAGTCCTTCCCGTGTCTGCATGGGTTTACTGTGGGTACTCTGGTTTCCTCCCACAGTCCAATGTGCCCTATGATGGATTAACGACCCATCTAGGATTGTTCCTGTCCAGAGTTGCCGGGTGGGCACCGGCTGGCCCACGACCCCATGTGGTGTAAGCAGAAGATAATGGATATATGGATGTATATGTGTACAGGGTGAGTCAAAAGAAAATGACATATCTGAATACCCCAGCAAGTACTGGGTGAGGGTGCTTGTGTTTTAGGTTATGTCTGGAACAGCCACCATAGTTGCCATGTAGTTTTTTTCCAATGGGTGGTCATGTGGCATATCAAATAATACCAGAATTGTATCATGAATTGATTGTCGCAATCACATTTGCATATATCTTGTGGATCAAAAGTTATCAACACAGAAAACTTTCGATGGCAATAAGTAACTGATGATGGAATTGATGATTCTGATGTCTGAGTAACACAGCTGCTGAAACATAGACAAACTTCAACAACTGACACAGCACTGCTGACTATCCCATACCCATATTCCTGAAGAAACCTGGCCAGACCACCACAAAGAAACTTCAATAATGGTTTTGCCAGCATTTGCAAAAAGTCCATGATGCAGCACATGACGTGTCCTGGGTCTTTTGACTCACCCTGTACATCTACTGTATTTATATTCATTATAAATCATTTGAAAAGTATTCAGACCCTTTCACTTTTTTGTATAAAAAATTGTTATGCTTCAATGTGAAAAGTGAATTTTTTTTTATTTATTGAAAAGGAAAGAATAAAATAAGTGTCCTCACACTTTACTCTCTTCTGTGCTGCACCTGCTTTTTTTTTATCTCACCTGAGATTTCAATCTGGATAACATTCCTGTACATTCCAGGAAAAATTATTAAGCAGAAATCCATATCCAGAGTGACTTACAACCTCTACAAAATTTAAGCAATTGTAAATCAAGAGCTTTACTCAAAAACCCGACAGTGGCAGCTTTGGGATTTGAAACCTGGACCTTCTGATCCATAGTTCTGTACCTTAAACAATAGGCCACCACAGTTCCTCACAAATCCTTGATTCCTTACCCAAGCTTCGGGTTAACTTGAAAGTGACTTGGTACTGTGCAATGGTTTTAGACACCAGATAATTAACTGCATTTTTATTCAAATCTTCTACATTAGTATATAACCAGGAAACTGATTTCGATTTACAAACAGAAGAAATCCAAATCAACATCTGGTGTGGCCACCCATAGCTTTTACAGCCACATAATTTATTTTAGTTACGCACAGAGTTTTAGAAGGTATTCATTTTGACATATTTTGTCAAGCCTCTTGTAGAGCCTGCCACAGTTATTCTGAATAATTTGTCTGTCTCATTTGCTTCTGCTTTTTAATGTAATCCCTGAGTCAAATGTTTAGATCAGAGATCTGTGGTAACCATAGCATATGCTTGTTCTTTGTTTTGCTGGAGGTAATTCTTCTGGAGATAGTGAGTAAAGTACGTCAACCTTTACTTTCAGTATGTTTGCCCTTTGTGCAAGTGTAGCTTAGTGTAGCTAAAAGTTCCAATTACTTGTAGATCAGTCCTGCTCATCAACTTGGAAGAATTTTTTGTCAATTTCTTCTTACAGAACAGTTGCAACTCTGGGATGTTTGTTTTCCCATGTTTTAAAACATTTCTATAGGATTAAGTTTATGGCTGTCTTGGCCATTCCAAAATAATAAATGTATTCTTCTTTAACCTTTTTTTGGTTAAATGACTTGTATGCTCTGGGTCAATCCTGCATGACCCACAATGCATTGACATTTAGTCTGTAGATAGATGTCCTAGCATTTTCCATTAAAATTACATGGTATACCTGATAATTCATTTGATGATGGTAGGTCACTCTTGCCCAGTTACAGCAAACAGGCCCAAAACATGATATAACCTTCACTATGTTTCAGAGATGAGATAAGGTTTGTATGCTGAAATGCAGTGTTTTCGTTTTCCAAACATAAGGAATGCCAGTTTTACATCCAGAAAACATTTGGTTGTTTGTTTGTTAGTATGGTTGTTTCGATGAATTGATATTTTGAAATGTTAGACCTAGCTGTTAGAAAGTGTTAGTAGCAGTGGTTCCATGGACATACAAACATGGTGAAAAGGCTCCAGACAGCTCAGACAGACCCAACAGTAGAGAGGATAGACAAGCATGAGCAGCTCCCACAGTTTCATTTTCCACCATCCAGACACAGCTGGCACCTTCAATACACACCCCTGTTTTTATACAGACCATTTCCAGGTGCTTAGATGAAAATTTGTTGTCATGACACCCATTAAGTGTGCCACCATTGACAGCCAGCCACTGTCACCTTCACTTGCAGTGAAGTCGTGAATGAGAAACCTGAAATCCTGAAACCGTATCGTCTTTAGCAACAAATTCAGGTTCTGTTTTTGAACCAACGTGGTTGGGTTGGAGCATGGAGACCTTGGGATGGGAGGTCAAATCCTGCTTTTTCTGTGGAGGATCACATTGCCCCAACAGCTGGTGTGATGGATGAGGGCCTACACACCAAGCTGCAACACTACTATGGGAATTCATTTGATCCCAGCAACTTAGTCCTGGTAAGTTTTTTTTGTAATTAGTATGTGTCATTTGATTATTTGAGTTCTCTTTATCTAGGTTTAACATTTGTATGACAGTCTAATGAGGTTTTGGGTCATATTCATGCTTGGTTAACAAGCTTTCAAGAACCACTGTATCACTGTATTTTTGGGGTCTTTTGTTCTGGGGGCAGTACATACACCATCAAAAAAGTATATTATATTGTCTAATATTGCTATAAGTAGATGTTTTTAACATGGTGCATCACAAATGTATGTCTCATCTAATCAATACATATTTGTTCGGAAGTAAGAACCCCAGCTCAAGGATGCTGATGCCCAGTACACATTCTTCCCAGTCGACAATGTGCCAGCAAGCAAAACCCATTTAGATGAATAAGGGAGTAATGTTTCAAGTTCTTAGATACCTCCAAGGATCTAATGTTTACATATTACATCCAACAATATCAACCTAAAATCAAGAACTTATTAAATGTGTGACTGTGTATTAAGACACTGTGACATTTCTGCTCAACCTTTCCCCATACTCTATTAAGGAAGCCTAAGATAAACTGTAAAACAGCTTCCCCAATAGAAGTGTCGCTCCTTATCTGCCTCTTTAGCTTTGCACTGAACATGCGTCCCTTTTGATTTATGTGAATGCATATTCAGGCTTGTGTACACAGACATTAGAGACAGTTAAACCACTGATGCTGCATGTAAATCCCCCCATTGATTTCTAATAGATATGGATTTTCTCACTCTCCGCAAAGAGGCAGGCTAAAATAAGCTATGTTTGGCAGACTGAATTCTTGTAAATCTGCCTGTGACATTTTGATAGCCAATGTGCAAAGCAGAGGCAAATATCATTAGAGGAGGACAGGATTAAAAACTGTCACTCTGCATCACCATTATCTGCCAAACCAGAGTGGGCGCAGGGTAGACACAGAAAAGAGAGTGCAATGGAGTGAAAGTAATCATTTGCAGAAAGTAAGCAGTGAAGCCACAAGCTTGTCAGTCAGGGTCTCTTTTGGTGAACAGCGAGTCGTAAATATTTCAGCCGTCATGGCAGAGTGTGGACAGATGTTCCATCTGCATGTTAATTAAGGCATAGGCAAGCACCGGCACTCAATGGCTCCCTTCATCGCAACTTTCCCATAGATTCTCTACGCTCTTTCTCTCTCGGTCCAACTCGCTGTCTGCCTCCCTCACACTCTCACATCTTGCTGTCTTCCTCTCTCTCCCACACTGAGATTCTCAGTGCTCTCTTCTGTGTTCCCCTGACTCCCACAGTGCTCGCACTGAGCTTGCATTGTGCTCTTGGTGCCCCCACACATATATGCACACTCAAACATTTGTTTTCTGCTGAGCTGCAGTTAGGTCACCAGGCTACAGTGTATATCTGCTTATGTAGGAGAGACAGGTGCTGGAAGGAGGGTCAGACTTGTTTGAGAGAGGTCAAGTGAAGATAGGTTTATGAACCACAGGTGTTCTTTAAGGTTCCCTGTTACTCACCACTGTTAATATAAATTTGACCAAAAGAAACCAGGATACTTGACCGGTTTAACTGGCTAAGTCAAAGCATTTTATGAATAAAAATGAAAAGTGTATTTAATTTTGGTAGCCTCAAGTGGTACAGCAAAAAGTGGTAGTGGGGTTGACTATTTAAATTACATCAAAAAATGTAAAGTTGTCTTATATTCATAAACGGACAACAAAATAGCCAGTAAGTAAAACTAAAATAGTGAATATTTATATAAAGGTGCTGGATAGGCCATGGTCCGTTGCAACCATGAATCATATTAAGCTTGTGTGGAAAATAAGTAAAGGAGAATTTAAGGTTATGTTCACACTTGGCAGGTTTGTTTTGATAAAATTGATCCCTGGTGTGATTAATTCTTCTGTGGTTTGATTCCTGTATGAATGCTGCTCCAACCAAAGATGAACCAAACACAGGGTGTGATGTCACAAAAATAAACCCTTAAAAACATAATTTTATCATTCCAAAATGAAATAATAATCAAGCTTATTTGATTCCTGCTCTGGTAAAAACAAATACCAGTACATATTAAGAAATCCTTTAGCCCAGCACAGAGCATTGTTGTAGCAATAACAAAAATTCAGCAAGCTCATTCTCAAAATGTAATAATAATAAACAGCTGTCTAATCAGTATGAGACAGTATTCATGTGCTGTATGTTTACATATTTTGGTTTGATGCTACCAGGACTAACAGGCAGTAACATATAATTTTCAGCTTTGTTTTGGAGCAAGTGAACCAAGTTACATGTATAGACGCACCCCAAATGTCCTTATTTTATGACACAATATGAACTGTCAACTTAATTATTTGCATTATTTTTATCTACTTTATGAGACTAGAATACAGTTACCAAAACCTGACTTCAGAGTCAGTATTGGTATTGAAATTTATTGAGCTTTATTTATGTATAAATGACTTGACTCAAGGCTTAACAAGTTAATTAATTTAGAAGACATTGAACAATACTGGATTGTCTGGAAAGGTTCCCGAACGTTTACTAGATTATATTTAACAAATGTATATGTTTTAAACCATATGCATTAAATCAAACTGAGTTTGAGTAACAGCTGCAGTAGTTGAAAGGTTCTAGTGCTGTAAATGTCGAATTAATGTTGAACGCATATTCATCTGTAATTATCATGTTGCAAAATAAAAAACATAAACAAACAAACAAATAAATAAATTAGCAAAATAAGAATTTGACTTGGGAGCATAGTTCAGTCTTGTGCACTTACCCTTTAGGCTTCATACGTGGTACTTAATGCATAATGTGACAAAACCTTCTAGTATCACAATGTGATATTTTTACTGTATTGCTCTGTTATCTTATGGTTGTAACTGCTGGTTTAAAACCTAAGTACATGTAAATTAGCATAAAACAGACCGTACAGAAACACTAGAGAGCTGTAAAGCGCTACTGAAGGAATATTACTACAAGTTTATTACACAATATTGTAGTTATTTTTTATTTCTCACTCAGTGGTAGCTTTTTATTGCATTTCCACACAATCTAGTGATGTGGTTTGTCAGTCACACAGAGTTGATGCAGCCTTCATAGTGTGAATATTTATAGATACAGCTGAACAGTGCATTTTGTGTGTGCTTTAATTTGTGTGTGTGTGTGTGTGTGTGTGTGTTAATATGGGATAAGGTGCTTCAATAGACACTTGACCATACTATCATCTATCATCAGGTAGCTAATCTAAGGTCAATCAAGTAAATCAAGTGGTATAGTTAAGCTTACATGCTGTGTCACTACATGGCCAACAGTATGTGGACAGTACTCTTAAATGGTTAGTTAGGAAATTTCAACCTCATCTGTTTTTAACATAATCACTGTCATAATCACTTAACAAAAACACTGGCTATATATTGGACATCTGGAAGCTCTGGAGAATTATCTGGAACACTGACTGTGAGCTGTGCTTTATTACCAAACATTAGTGACTAGAAATGTTTTAATGACTCATAGTAAAGGAATTTCTGCAGTCATGAATCCACAATCAATAATTACCTTATATTAGCTTATTATGTCAACCACACATGGTGATCATATGCCCACCAAACATTTTTCCATGTACTTTAGATCCAAGTATAATCACTAACTTTTCATATAGATTTTGATATGTTACTTTTTTAGGCCAGGTAATCTTAGCATTGTTTCCTTTATACAGTAATTTGTCTGAATGAGTTCATCCGATGTACCCTAGAGAACAGAGTTTATAGCAGCAGAACATAATACAGCAGTCCTAATCTTCCTCTCAGCTTTAAAAAGGAAAAATGAAATGAGCTGACTGGCTCATTTGATCTGAATGCGATATGGCTTGATTTGATTTGCCCTGCAAATACAAATTGCTCTCACATGTACAGTAGGCTACATAATTGTTGTTTGGAACAAAGCACTTGTTAACTGCTGTAGTATTTGTTATGTATGTAGGAAGATTACTTTTTTTGCCCAGGTTTTGCACAAGTTTCCCCCCCCCGAACTTTTCCACATATGTCATTTTACCTTGGAATTCAAATGTGCTTAATTGGATGATAAATGTTGTGCAACTGGGCATTGCTCTGAGCTTTGCTTGTCTGAATTTTAAAATCTATGTTTGCCCATAAAAAATGCTGAATCTCTGTCAGATTAGAGAATTTTGGTGAAACACTGTTTTCAAATCTTACTACAGATCCTTAGTCGAAGAATTAGGCTTTGACTTAGCCAGCCTTACTTAGTTTTGGTTTAGAGTCGTTACCTGGAAGGTGAAACTCTTATCTAGTGTCAGGCCATATTTTTCCTTTAAAATGTTACATTTACTCAGATTAAACTTTTGATCTGTCATTAATGTTCTATTACGAATAAAATATTGACATTTGCCATCTCCACATCATTGCATTCAGTTTTTATTCACAATTTGTTTAGTGTCCCAACTTTTTTGGAATCTTTTTTGGAACCTAATAAATTAGGTTTATGATAAGTTCCCCAAAGTCACATTCTCTAATTGTTACTGATTGATGCTTCTTTGGTACTTGAATATCTCAGTTAACAGGTGTATCAGCTCAAGCATGCAGTCATGTAATCGTGATAAAGAAACCCAACTGAAGAGCTCAATAACTTTCACCATGGTAATGTCATTGGATATCACTTTTATGACAAATTAGCTGTTAGATGCTTTGCGAGTGCTGTTATTGTACAGGAAATGACCAGGAACAACAAACTCATCACATAAAAAAGCATGTGGCACATGAAGATATGTATGGGATCTGTATGTATGAAGATATGTACTCAGCACAAGAACTGTTCATATGAATCTGCACAAAGGTTTTCTGTGCTGAACAGCCGCACCCAAGCCTAAGTTCACCCTGCATATTGAAAGCACTAGTTAGAGTGAATGAAGGCACATTGACACTGGATTATGCAGCAAAAGCACAATGGAGAAACATTCTCTGCTGAGATGAACTGTGTTTCACAATCTGGCTGTTTGATGGATGAACCTACATAATTGTATACGTTTATGGTTTTTAACAAACATCTGGGTAGCAAAATCAAATGGAGAACAGGCACAAAGTGAAAAAAAAATCATGGAATACTTTTGAATTGTAGTTTTTATTTATATCTGACATTTTGCCAGATCTTTGTAAGATCAACTGATATGTAAGCTCTGGCTGTGTTTAGTGTCTTTCTCACCAAACCATATTTCTCTTTCACACTCATCACACTGGAGCATCTCATCCAGTAAACATTACGATGTCACTCCTCAGAAATTAGTGCCTGAATCTGTGTCCTCTCAGCTTTCCATCTGTTGTCTATAGTGAATTATATCCACAGCCATGACAAGACACATGGCAAATGGTGTAAAGCTGTTGCTCAGTATGATTAATTAGGTGTACAAAAAAGCGGTTAGTCAAATCCAGTTATATAACCCGAAATCATGGACGCTGGATGCCTTATGCTTTTCCTTCCCAGTAACTTCGGGGGAGCCATCTATTTTTGAGACTTGTTTATTGGAGTATTTTTGTGAATTTCTTCAATTCTCCAAATGGTGTCATATTTTAAAACACTGGGTGTGCTCTTTCCAGGCTATTTAAAACATGTGTGAATAAGTTTAAAAGCCAAATTAATTACATTACTTGCAAAAGATCAAAATACATTTGATCAAAATGGTTTAAATTGAGTTAGGGTACATTACATTTTGCTCACTTTCCTGCCAATTTTGAAATAAGACACCCTACTGTGTTTCTGTGTGTATCAGGTTTATCAACACTGAGGCCAGACGGTTTGTCTTAGGCTGTCAAATGTGCAGCAACACACCATCTTGCAAATCATGCATAAACCATTATGATATTTCTTATTCTCTTTAAATAATATTAAGATACAATGATCAAATAACACTTCTACATTACTTTTCATGAACATTATATTAATTTTAATGCCTTAGGAATACTGGAAAGTCCTGTATATGGCAAGCAAGAGCAAGTGCTTTGCATCGCAATAAATAGAAAAAAGAATTGTCCATCTTCATGTTAAATGGGTTTACAAAGTTTGATTTGTTCATGCAGCTCATAGTCTGTTTTAAAGTTGATTTTAAAGTTATAAAGTATAAAGTATTTAAGTCACCTAAAATATTTAGATTGCTTACACTGATGGTTTGGTGAAAAATTTTAAATAGTTTAGAATTTTCATATGTGACATAAAGCATCAGATTTTTAAACAGGTCCTAAAGACAATTTAACTGAACAAATGAGACAAAATATTATGCTTGGCCCTGTAAGTAAATATTGAGAAGGATTATACATATGTGAGTGTCGAACATATGTGAAGCTCTAAGATTAGCTTTTAGGATTTTAAGGTGAAAAGGGGTCAGGTGTTTTCAATCAATGGATGGGATGATTATCGTGTGAGTGGGCAACAAGTTGCATTTAAAGAACTGGGATCTATGAAAGTCTGGTCTTCATAATACATGTTTGCAGAAGTGTGTCATGACATGAACAAAAGATTTCTGAGGAGCACAAAAACAGTTGTTGGCATGAGGTTGGCATGAGGCTGAAAGAGGTTACAACATCATCCCTAAAGAGGTCTCTTGGAGGACTGGTGGAAATTAAAGACCATAGTTACCCTCCTCATGAAATTCATGGGCAATGTTTTTTGGACAGATAAGACAAAAAATAGAACTTGTTTTATTATGCCTGAGCATTATACATTATAAGCATTCTGTCTAGAAAAAAAAACTGCATTTCATCATAAAAACCTTATCCCATCTGTAAAAAATGATGGTGTTCGTATCATGGTTTGGGCTTTTTTTTTGCTGTTTATGGGCCACGAGTGCTTGTCATCATTGATAAAACAATGAGTTCTTAATTACACATGGGTCATGTGTAACTGGGTCATGCAGCAAGAAAACAATCCTCAGCACACAAGTCATTCCATCAAAGAGTGGCTAAAGAAAAATAAAGCTAATGTTTTGGCATTCACAAGTCAGTGTCCTGACCTTAAATCCAATATAAGAGACCACCACCAACATCCCACAGCTGATGCTGTTCTGTATAGAGTAATGGGCTAAAATTCCTCCAGGCCGATTTGCAGGATTTATCAGCAGTTATTAGAAATGTTTGGTTGTGGTTGTTGCTGTGCAAGGGGTCTCAAGACACTCAACGTGAAAACTCGTATACTTCAGCCACTCGCAGATATGTGTACTGGATTGATTCCCTCAATGAATAAATTTGCTCTTTATCCACTTTTAGGGCGTGTGCTAATTTTTTCTTGATGTTTCAGGACATATTTGTGTAGAAATATTGAACTTTCTGAAGAGTTCATAAACTTTCAAGTATGACTGTACTTTCTTCCATTGCATGAACTGAGAAAACTTTCTTTTAGGAAGACACAGGCAATCTAAGGTGCAGGTGGATTGCCCTCATAGTCATGAGGGCCATAAACCAGGAGATCTATCCATCTTTTGTGCGAAATAGATGATCTGTTGGTTGTTGAAAACAGTGGCTCTAAGAGGGAAAAACCTGTTGAATAAATACAATCATATTTAGACCAGGTGCATTTTTTCTGAATTTGGAAATATATAGGATGTTCAGACATACTTTGATGCCAGTTAATATGGTATAAACACTGAATCATCCAATTTTAGTCAGGTCCAGTTATGGCCATCGGTGTAGAAGATATTCAGTATTAATATGACATCCCGTACTGTGTCGGATGGCTTTTCTCTTTCTACGTCTATTCTCTTGATGAAATCATAACCTCACATGGCGTCTCCTATCACTGTTGTGCTGATAAAACTCCACTTATTTGTCATGTCATCAGATAAACATTACACCCTGCAACTTGGCGTGTCTAGAGGACATCTCGTCATGGATGGTAAACTCATCATTTTAAGCTGAACCGTAGCATCAAACCCCGAAGCTGAACCCCACATCAAAATCTTGTCCTCACCCTGGTGTCCATCGTCTCCACCTAGATTGTTCGAAGCCTCAGAACAGTCTTAGATTGCCACTTCAAAGTACCAGAAGAATTCAAACTTTTCTTTCCAGGGAAGTCACCCAGATGCTTGTCAAGTCTTTTGATATAAGAATATTGGACTACTGCAGTGCTCTTGTGTACACTCAGACCTCCGCAACTGATTCAGAATGTAGCAGTAAGTCGGGGTTTACCAAATTTCCCTCATGTTAATGCTGCATTTCCTTTACTCCCTCCCAATAACTGCCTTTAACAGAAACACTGATGCTCGTCTATAAAGTTAAAATGGGCCAGCCCATTCCTACCTAAAGATTTTAATCACGCCCCACTTTGTACATCATAACTTTCAAAACTCAAACTAGGCTTAACTGCCATCTGGGACAAATGAGAACACGCTCTTGGTGCAGCATGATCGTACCAGGTAGAACTCACTTTTGCTTTTAGAACTGCATTAATTCTTTGTGGCATAGATTTAACAAGGTGCTAGAAATGTTATTAATATTGGTCCAGTTTGACTTGAAAGACAGTAGGCTCCAGATTTGTTTGCCAGCACATCCCAGAAAGGCTCTGTTGGATTGTGACTGATGACTGTAGAAGGCATTTTATGACAGTGAATGCACGGTCATGTTCAAGAAACCACTTGATATGATTGGAGCATTGTGACATGGCATGGTATCCTGTTAGAAGTAGTTAGCAGAAGATGGTACATTGTGGTCATAAAGGGATGGACAAGGTAGGCTGTGGCATTTAAATGATGCTCATTGGGTACTAAGGGGCCAACAGTGTGCAAAGAAAATATTGCCCTCATTATTACACGCTTTCATGTTTTTTACTTCAAATTCGGACCCTACCATCCAAATACCGCAGCAGAAATCAAGACTCAGTAGACCAGGCAACGTTTTTACAACTTTCTATTGTCTAATTTTGGTGAGCCCCTGCATGAGACTTAGTTATCTTAGCTAACAAGAGAGCACCCAGTGTGGTCTTCTGCTGCTGTAGCCCATCTGCTTTAATGTGTTGTTGTAACTAGTAGTTTGAATTACTGTCCCCTTTCTATCAGCCTGAGCCAGTCTACCCATTCTCCTCTACTACCTGAAGAACTGCTGCTCACCGGATAGTTTCTCATTTTGAGAACATTTTCTGTAAATCCTGCAGATGTCGGTATGTGTGTCTGAATCACAGCAGATCAGCAGTTACTTAAATATTCTGACCAACCCGTTTAGCACTAACAACCATGCCATATTAAAAATTACTTAAATTACCTTTCTTCTCCATTCTGATGCTTGGTTTGAACCTCAGCAGATCATATTGAACATGTTTACATACCTACATGCACTGGGTAGCTGCCATGTGATTGGCCGATTAGACATTTGCGTTAACAAGCAGTTGAACAAGTATACCTACTAAACTGGCCGATCAGTGTATACTGTATATTAAAATATATTTACACAATTTAATACAATATAAGTCATATACTTTCGTTGAGTACTGTTTGCATAGTATATTGTATAGTATATTTTATTTATATGTATATGCTCATAAAAATGAGGGTATATTATATTATGGGAAATTTCATTTAGAATAATCCCCTAATTTTTGTGAGCAGTGTAATACTTAAGCTCATCTGTAGAACTTGCGAAGCACATGAGGTTCAGTCTTTTTTTTTCTAAAAAAAAAAAAAAAAAAAAAAGGAAGCTGAAGGAGTGTTATTACTTATACTATCCAGAACAATATCATCAAGAATTGGTTGGACTTCCACTCAAGCGTGGCTCTATATGAAATCCTCACCACTCCAGAGACATCTGAGGGCTTCTTTTCAGGGGATCAGACATTGAATCTTAACGTTTGTCAGGTGTTTTGGAAGACTGTTCTCGTCTGATAAATATTTATAGAGCACAGCTAATGCAGCGTGAAAATCCAAATGCCTGAAAAAGGAGAATGAAAACGATAAAGCTTTGCATGCACATTTTAAACCAGCCATTTCAATACTGACTGGACTAAGAAATGAACCCATCTGCCATCATTATGGAGTGCATATTACAATTTGCTTTACCATAATAAAAGTACAAAAAATATATCAGTAGCTTATTTATATTGAAGTGATTCATGGTCAAAGCTAGTCTGTCTCTATTTGACTTTATTACTGTTTATTTGCTTACTTGTTTACCACTTAAGAAGGTTAAGTCTTAAGTCTGGATGTAGTCATAGAATTTGTTCATAGACCTGTCCAGCTCATTTTCTGGCCCAAATCTTATCTTGTGTGGAGTTTGCATATCCTTCCACATTTAGAGGATATAAGTCAGGTCAGCTGGAGTTGCTAAAAAGTTCTCCTGTGTGTATTAGCATACAGGTTTCATGCTGTCCAAAATTAATTCCAGTTGGCCAGTTAGGCTAAGACTCCCTAAAAGCCGGTACAGGAATGCCAGGTATAAATGAATGAATACATGACAGGACTGCTCAATATTTTAACATTTAATCCTACATATAGCCAAACAAATATCTATAGCGTTTAATCCATATATTACATATTATTACATTACACCAAAGAAATATGTCCAAGCTCATTGTGAGTTCAAGTCCTGCCCTCATTAAGTAAGTTGTATTGAATAAGGGTGCCTGCCAAATCCTGACCCTTCAGACTTTCTACCTTTTCAGGTGAAGTCTTCAGACATTCAGAAACCTTCACAATATACAGTACCACAGATTTTGAATCTTAGAGAAGACTAGCTATGGGAGGAGCCAGCACAAAATACAATGGAAAAAGATATAAAATCTGTGAGAAGAATGACTAAGGGAGGAGCTAGCACACAATAAAGGGAAGAAAGTTCTAGTATCTGTGTGACGAGAGCCTATGGGAGGAGCCAGCAGACTGCAAATGGAAGAAAATTGTAGAATCAATGAGAGCAGTGATTGTTGGAGGAGCTCGCACACTATACAAGGAAAGCAAGTTCTAGAATCTGTAAAATAAGTGCTTATGGGAGGAGTCAGTGCACTACAAAGGGAAGAAAATTATAGAATCTGTGAGAAGATTGACAGTGGGAGGAGCTAATACATTATGTTTGTTTCCAGTTTTGACTCCGCTATCCTGAGTCCAAGGTCCAGGGGGAGTACAAAACCCATTCTCAGGCTTATGTGGTCCTGGGATGAGACACTAGTCAATCACAGAGCAGATGTTACCATATCACTAATCTTTACATTGTAAGACCAGCCCAGCCTTTGAACCCAGGTCCTCAGGACCTGATACAGTGGTGGGTTACAGAGCAGTGTCAGTAATTAAAAAGGTAGTCAAAATGTTATGAGGTCAAGTGCTATCCTCACAAAGTTGTCACTGCTTAGGCCTGGAGCAAGGTCTTTCACAGTGGTTAGGAATGTTGGCTCACAGTTACACATATACCCAGTTTGTTTTCCAGCCTAGACAGATCTTGTGTTAAGTTGGAATGTTCTCTTAATATCTGCAAGGGTTTCCACTGTGTACTGTTGGCTTAGATTAACTGGTGTCTCTAAAGTGTCAAAGTTTGTGTGTGCATTTGCTATGTGGTGGATTGCTGCCTTGTCTAGGGTTGGTACCCACCTTGCACTCTGGGTTGTCAGTTACACCCTATGACCCAGGACTGAATTTGTCTGGTTTGAAACTGAATACATGTCCAATGTAATAATTAATACCATTTTACCATACCATATTCTAAATATATTTATGTTTAAAATAAATGAAGCACTGGTTTCGGTAATTCTGCTGTTTCAAACTGACTCTTCTGATTTTTATTCTAGTGCTGTTTTGAATTCATTTCAAGTATTCAAGATTTACGTAGTTGTCCACTGTGGTAATATTATGACAACATTCATGGGATTCATATCTCAGGCCCTGTTTACTAAATCAGTGCTTGTGTAAAAACATGTGCAAACTTGGTAACACTCACAAACGTGTGAACAGATTCACTATCACACAAACTTACAGAATGGCAGCCATCAGGTAATTTCTCCTAATTAATGCTGTAATTGAAGGAGATCCATTAGTACTTGATGCAGTTAAAGATACTTTACCTGTGAAAGTGTGATTAGAAATTGACCAGTCATCTGTCCTGTCGTACTGTGTAGCATAGTTTGGTGATCAAAATTAACCTTTTAGTTGGTATGTTAGTTTATTTAGAGGTATTCTACAGCAGGAAAATTATCAAACTATGCTGGATTCAGCTCTAAACCCAAAGCTGTGCCTTAGATGGTCGACACGGCTGCCTCCAGCATCCTAGTGGCCTTCTTTCTTCGGAAACATGTGTGGCTTTTTATGGCAGTGATCTAATCTTTGAATTATCGGCCTTTAAGCAGAAATATGTGACCTAATTAGGTGTTGTTTACTCCTAAACTTCATTAGTTAAAGGAGCAAAACAATGTGTGACTACCAAGTATGAAAGGCTCACCTTAGAAGATATATATACAGCTCATAAAATTAGGGGATATTTCAGAATTAATATGAAGCTTTAAAAAAAAAAAAGCATTTGATTTTAATTCGTCAAACAAGATCATTAGAAAAGCAAATGAAAAATCAAAGATCACATCAATAAATTGTTTGATTAGGCAAATGAAATGCAAGCTCAATTATTGTGATTGAGTAGCAAGTGATATATTTATGGGGTGAACAGAAACATGTCAAACTGGATAAGAGTGCCACACATTGACTGTTCTGTAGGGTGTACGGTCACCCAAGACTGTCAAAACACACTGATAGCAATGGGGCATGAACAGGTTCAGATTGTCCAGCAGTTCTTATGGGATCCTCTTCGTGTTCATTTTGAAATGTCCCCTAATTTTTGTGAACAGTGTAGCTTGCACAGGGCTAAAAAAAACTAACTGAAAATTATACTATTTTGATTACAGAAAATGTTCTCTTTTTTAGCATATTTTACAATAAACTGCACTGAATTGTTGTCATGCAAAATTGCCCTCTTTAGTGTATGGCCATTTATTCCCATTACACTAAGAGCAGTCATTTTAAGAGGATATTTAAAATTCCTTTTAAAAATCACTTCCAGGTCCACACAACGTTGTTCTGAAGTATGTATAATTGGCTTTCATGGTATTATGATGTTCAAAATGATTTACGCAGCTCGGTAAATGTGAGCTTATTTTTTTCAACCATAATTTCGCCAGACTACACTTGGGGATAACCTAGAAAAACAATACATTGTATTATGAAAAACAGCTTACAAGTTACAAGTGTGCAAAATATAGTTAAAAAGCAGAAAATACTTCATGTATATACCTTTTTGTATAATTTTGTATAATTCATATATATATATATATATATATATATATATATATATTCCTTGATTGCTGTACTTAAATTCAGATGATAGACGTACCTATTTTTTGAAAGAAGAAGAGGAACTAATGTTTGTGAAAAATGTACTGTGTAATTTCATTATAAGACAGTATCACATGTTATACTTAAGCAGTAAGGGAATGATCTTGGAGCGAGAGTGACACTTTGTATGAGTTGGTCGTTGCCAGTTTTGCTAATTTAAAATAAAAACAATATGCTAGCTTAGCTTGCTAATTGGGGAAAAGCATATTGCTATTGCCATGAAACTGATTTGATCCTGAACAGCATCAAGACTGTTCTGAAAATACCTAGTAGAAAGGGCAGATCTTTCTCCTCAAATCTCCACAGAATACATAAATATGTAAAGTAAAAGGCATGCTAATGAAGTGCATATAGCTTAAATTTTAAAAAGCTAAAAATTGCACATTACTTAACTTCATTACTTTTCATCTATCCATTATCTTCTGCTTAATCCATACAGGGTCACAGGCCAGCTGGAGCCCACCCAGCAACTCTGGGCTCAAGTGCAGGAACAACCCTAAACGGGGCACCAATCCATTGTAGGGCACACACACACACCAATTAACCTAACACGCATGTTTTTGGACTGTTGGAGGAAACCGGAGTACCCAGAGTAAACTGATAGGGCCCCAGATAGGGCTCAGGCCACTCCTTCCTTGGATTGAACCCGGGACCTTCTTGCTATGAGGCTATGAGGTTCTGTCATGTTGTTTCTAGTTTGAGCAATACCCACATCCAGAAATAAGTGGGGGCCAGTTCCAGATTATTTGTATTAACTCTGAATGTGTTTGTACGTACAAACATTTGGACATGGTGTGTTTCTCAGTCCTTCAGCTGCTTATTTATGTTGGCCAGCAAAGATACTCAGTGGTAATTATTGTTTAGCTTTGACAATCTTTTTGTATAAGTAACACATGAGCAGCTTTTCATGTTAGCTGCACTGAAATGATCACAATTTTCATAATGACTTTAAAACATCTATGTAAACAAGTATGTTATTCCAAAGATTTACATAGATAAATTATAGTTTTATATTGTCTATTTATTTTTTTTTGTTACTTTTTATTTTCTCTATGTTAGTCAATTTTTTATAGTATTTGAAAAGCATACATAAATACAATGTTCACACTCGGACTCTATACACAAACGACACACATGCTACACCAACACACTTATGGTAATCCCAAAATACTATAAACATGTTACACACAACACTTTCAGCTCTTCAGTTGATTCATATTTGCAGTTTTGAACAAATTTGGAATTAAATAAAATTTTCCCATAGGTAATATTTATGGAGCGTTAAAATTAAATTAATTAAAATAAACTTAATGTACAACTGATGAACAAAAATTCCAATTTTTTGTAAAATTGATGATTACAGGCCACCTGTGAGACATCTGCTACATATACTTAGTCACACACGAGACAATGCACGCTCAACCCATGCTCTTTCTCACACACACACACACACACACACACACACAGTCATACATATACACATATATATGCACACACAACAAACATGCACTACAGACCCTTCTGCAAGGTTTTATTGTGAAATCACACACAACCCCATACACACAATCACACACAACCCCATACACTCTCATCAAGCACTTCACAATAAACACACAATCCAACACACAAGCAATTACTAAAGCCCTAAATGTGTTGTAGTTGCTACTATTGTTATAAACATATTCATTAGTTAACTCACTTAAAATTTTAATATAGCATTATAAAATAACAAGGCTGCCCAATAAAGTTGGGTCCTTTTTTTAGTCTTTCAAAGATTTGATCCTTCTAACAGTTAGGGAGATTTTCCTTTCCACTGTCTTCTTACACTTGTTCATTTAGAGTAAGTGTAGTAGGTAGTTGCTAGATAGTAGCAAGTATCTGTGGCTCTAGACAGTATCTACTTTGAAACAATGCTTATTGTAAAAAATGGTATTTAAATCCATTTGACTTGACTTAGTTATGCAGGCTTACGGCTTCTAGCGGGCTTCAGAGTTGTATGTGAGATAACAGCTACCATTAGTGCTACTAAACAATGTCAGAGCAAGATTTCTCTAAATGGTGATGTTATTGTAGATCACGTAGGGCTTATAAGGGTCACACTTAATCTGTGGCACATTCACTAGTACAAATACAGTTTATTAGGACTGAGGACACTGTTGAGATGTTAATACAAAACAAGCTTTTTTATAAGTTAAGCTTTGTTCATTCTTTTTCTGAACAAGAAACAGATGTAAAAATTTGGCTGATGACCTGAAACCATGTGAAACAACTCTCATGGTCTTTCTTCAATAGATATTCCTCTCAACACATTAAATGCTAGTTAGGCCAAACAGGCTGCTTAGCTGCTGTTGCATGTTTAAATGAACTGCTAGTCAGTTAAACTGCATAGCCACTTTAATAAGGACACCCATCTAATAGCATGTTGGTCCTCTTTTGGGATCTAGAACCACAGCAGGGCATCATGGTGTATCAAACAAGTGCATCTTTGCTGAGTTCCACAGCCAGTTTAGGGAGGTCTCTGACCAGCCAGATTTTGCTAGTAACCCTACTTACCATCTCCTTAACCTGTGCTGTGGAGTTTGGGCTCCTTAGCATCTGGTGCTGGTTGAAATGATTGTGCGCTCAGGGGTGCGTTTCACGTGAGACCCTTAAAGATGAGCTGGTGGTCCTAGACGACGCCCCCCGGATCATCAGGGGCTGGTAGGACAAGGTAGAGATCTGCCTGGAGGGCATCACACTGAATTATTCTATAATTGAGAAATATTAGTAATGTTCAGGCTTTCACCTGATGCAAGTTTGGCTGTTAATAGCTTTTCTCTGATTGTGTTTTAGCTTTAAAGCTGTATATTATTCGGTTCTGGCAAAAGCTGAAGTAATTTTGTAAACTTCTCACCAAGTTCATTTTTGGGAAAATACAGTAAATGGTGCATGCTAATGCAACAGTCATTTACCGTGTCACCTTTTATGATTTTTAGGGTTTATCTTTATTGTGATTTTGTTTTTGTAACTTTTGACATGTTTTAGTATCCAATCAGTTCTGCTGCACAGTCCTCTTCTTTTGCTTTTGGCTATCTAAGTTTGTACTCCCTGAACTTAGACCAAAAGCTAGACTGATTGTGTTATATTGCCATGTGGAATATGGCCACCTAACTGGAGCTATTGTCACAGTAAGTCATATAATTTAGCTATTAGTTTCATAGATTTTCCCTTCACATTTATTTTTGAATATGTAACACCAATCTACATTGGCAGCCATAGACTGAGGTCGTTAGTAAAAGTCTGTCTATTTAGCATTTTTCTCAAATTTGTAAATCAGGTGCTAGCATTGGGCTTTCAAGAGAAGAGTTTTTATTGGTCAACATCCAAAGGACTTTAAGCAAACTGCATCATCTAATGATATTCTGTTAACCAGATGGCATGCCTCATAATTTATGCAGAAATGTTGAAAATCCTAATGGCTTTCCAAATGTCAAGCCCCACTATATTGCTACACAATGAGTATCCCCATAACCACATAATAATTTCTTCTGTAAAGCTGATTATCATGAATTTTATGTTTTTCTATTAACTATGATAAACTTTTTGTTTTCTTCCCATCACCATGTGATGGACTGGCACCCTACCCATGGTGTGCCCTGTCTGAGGGACTTGGGGAGGGGTGGTCTGGATTATGGACCGAAACTACAGGATTCAAAGTGGGGTCCTTGAGGAAGACGTGGCTTGGCTTGGCTTCATTTTGAAATATGCCCTTATTTTTGTGAGCAGTATATTTTGAAACATGGACACCATCTTAAATTACATCCTGTTTACTACCTGTGCACTCTATACATTTTATACAATAATGCAAATCATACCCTAAAGGGCCCTGCATGAAGTGAATGCCATTTGAGAAAATAAACAAAAACAATGAGGACAGATGTAAACTTAAATGAGTAGTTTTTATTTTATTACAATTTACTAAATATAAAGTACTCCCAACTAAAGCTACTATTACGAATATGACTGATTGAAATATTGCTTTAGTAACTATAATAGAATAAACACCTGCTGATGGCTGCCAACACTGTTATGTTAAATACATATTTTGATCAAATACAATGTAGTATTATTTAATTAGCAGTTTAAAATGTATACAAACCCCTGCCAAATAAAGTATATTATGAAAATTTACAAACACGATTTTAATCAAATGATCCAGTTCAATGCTTTCTTGATGTTAACTTAACAATGTGAACCCAAACCAACTTAATGGATATGCACTTTCCTTAATAACATGGACTGAAGTATTTTGATAGTTTCAATTCTGAATTCATTCTAAAACACAGTCATTTAGAAATATATGAGAACGTTTTGTCATATTAAATTAATCCAAGCAAATAATTACTTTTCTTTCTTCTTCCTGCAGTTTACGAACATACACCTACCCAGACATACCTCAAGTTGAAACATGAGTTCATCTCCTGGAAAGCAGCTCTTGGGCAAAAAACTTGAGTTCATCCTTAATTGTTCCAACAGGATTCTGAGAGTACTAAAAATTTTATGACTTGGCTGAAGATATTGAAATATGGTAATGATACTATTGGTAGCTCAGTAACAGTAGCTTGTTGTTTGGGATTTGGGACCTGTTCTCATAAATGCATTAAAAAAAAGCATAGTACACCGTGAAAAGGCGCGTAAAGCCTGATGATAGTGTACAATTGTGAAAGTACTTTACCTTTGAAAACACGAGGACTTTAACATTTGTAATATTATTACAACTACTACATTAAAACAGAAGAAGCACATCTGTTTTTACACTACCTCGCAGGGTTTAGGCACAGAACAGTTTTGCAGTAATGAATCAGCAGGAAACAATACCTTTAAGATATATAAACATTTAGTTAGCAAAAAATAAAATACAAGATTGTGATTTTGCATGTTGTTAAATGAAGTAACATTCTAAGCAACACGGCATTTTCCCAGATACAAAAACTTTAGAAACTGCATGTTTAAACAAAACTGGTGCTGGTTTATGAATATATATATATATATATATATATTCATTCATTCATTC
>JAUZSU010002277.1:0-11518 GCA_034780255.1 Parotocinclus maculicauda
ACATACTAGTACATCTTAGACAATGGACACTGGCAACAATAAACCTGATTTAGTTTTGCTTGTAATGTTTTAGTTGTGGATACAGAAAGTTGTATAGAAAAATGTTCATGCTCTTTATAGACTAATGAATGCATTCACATTGCACTTATTGACACATTGCAATTATGAAGACTTTATAAATATCACATTTTATATAATTAAGATTAATATTGGATCATTTATGACTTATATCATAATCATACATGATTGATTTATGCTACGGTTCAGATATTACAGATTATTAGTACCCTTAATGTACTTAGATTTGTTATTGTAAAATACAGATAATATAAATGATATTAAGATGTTTTATTTGTGACTGCAGGAAGCAAACTAAGACTTCTCCATAACCGTAGCATTGACCATTGATCCAGGCTTATCAGTAAATATAATGATTATGCATCAAGTTCTCAGTGTCTAAAGTCACCTCTGCACACTGTAAAATCCCTGTTTTGGATTTCTTGCACTCTTCCGCCAGCCTTTATTTTCATGTCAACATTTCTGTTGAACTCTGGTGTAAATGTGTTTTTTTTTCAGGTAGCTTTGGAGGTAAGGAAACTTTAGTTCAGTTAGGTTTTCGTTATTGCTTAAGCATTCTTAATGCTTACATTAAGAAGTTGCGTGACAAGTTAGAGCACCTTTGAATGTGTTTTGAGTTCCTGTGTAACGGTGCCATCGTAAAGTAAATATCAGTGTGAGCAGGAAATACAGGTAGAGCCACCAACACACAGCCTACTCAAAGAGGGGCAAATAGCATTTTTCTCAGCATACAGGAAGAAGACAAGTCTGAGAACGTCAGAAAATGGTTTGATTAATAAGTCAGGGTGGGTGGGAAAGTCCTTGTGCCTGAATGCTTGTGAGTCGCTAATGCCCTTGTGTTAGATTTTAAACTGGGAACATGTTTGAAAGAGTTAAACATTAACTTTGAAGTCTGGTTATTTACCTCTGGACATGCGCACACAGACTGAGAGAGACAGCGAAAATGTCCCATTACAAAGACAATACACACACACACACACACACACCTGTTCCCCTCATTGCTCCCTCCCCCAATCTCATTCCAACACAACTCACTAATATTCACACATTTCTCTTTTGTCTTCCCCAACCCCCACTAACCACACACCTAAATACAAAGCCTGTGTGTGTGGCGAGTTCGTTCAGCCACCTTTGTCCTTGGCTCTGCGCTCCTTTGCTGAAGAAGAGACCCGGCTTCCGTGCCAGTTTCAACCACATGACGATGAAAAGGTTGTGCAGGTGACTTGGTTCAGAGAAAAGAGTGGCGGCACCAAGGAACAGATCATCGCAGCCCACATGACTGAAGGCCTTCAAGGTACTTTTGAATACACTGATATAAATTAGACATTAGCTAGTATGCATTACACAAAAATATGGTTGTCCCTGTGTCAACCTCTGTGTTCATATGCATGTGTGCTTGTGTACACAGAGTCTACAGGCTTTGCAGGTCGAGTGCGCTTCGTGAGTGGTGACCCGATTAAAGACTCAACTCTGTTGATCGATAGCACAAAAGAGTCGGACCAGGCTACGTACACTTGCCACATCAGCACTTTTCCATCAGGGAACTTCGAGAGGCAAATCACTCTTATCATCTGGAGTAAGTAACTCGCAGTAATTTTTTATAAGAAACACCACGTTCTGAGGCGTTCAGTACTTCTTATATGTGATTGCTAATGCAAATCTCTACCATCTTGCACTGTTTAAATCCTAATGGTCTCCAGCTGCTTCCTTAATGAGACAGGTGCACAGGAAGTGCTAAATAAGATTTAATGCAAGTGTATACTGTTTAGCCTAACATCTCTGCACGGTGTGTTTCCTCCTACTCTTGTTTACAGTTGTTAAAAATTAGGCAACTTGAAAAAATTGATTCAGCCATTTAATGTAAGACAAGACCTATGCTTACATAGTCAGTAATATTTTGACTCTGCACCCTGATGGTTTCAGTAGTTTGTAAGGGGCTGGCAATGTTTGTTTATTGCATTTTTTTTGGCATACATACTGTCTCTGGAGGTCTTGAAATGATTCCACACAGCTGACACTTTATCTGTTGAAGCTTCTGTTTAAACAGACACGGAGTAGCAACATTTTTGCATTAACCATCTCTACAGCATGACAACTGATTTCTGAGGAACAGTGAGCAAACAAGCAGACGGAACATTTGTAATCATATCCTACTTTTTATAGTGATAAAAAAAAATGAATTAAATTATTAAATAATAATGAATACTCAATAATTGTAATATTAGTAGATCTGTTTTCATGACAATTCTGTGAATTTGCACACAACAGGGGCTAGTTCAGACTGGTTTGTGCCCCAAAAGTTATACAAATTATGGGGGTAAAAAGAATCCTTGAATACTGAGCAGAATTACAGAACATGCCATGCAGATTTGCACTATATTTCCCATAATGCGCCAGCATCAAACCCTTGAGGAGCTAGCGCTAGCAATCAGAGCCAGATTCTTTTGGTTTTAATTTCTCATTTATTGCAGGGTATCACCTAAATCATTCAAACTATTTAGTGTTTAAAGACGCTTATTTTTATGCGCAGTTGTGCCTTTATAACTGACTGGCAAGTATAGGGGTACAGCTATGCCCCTCTAAATTGTGTGTGGCCCAGTACAACAAGAAGTCTAGAAACGCCCAGGCACACAATGTTATAATTTGGGGCTGTAGTGCCAGGGAACACTTTTGCATAGGCCCCATGCTCCCCTGGAAAGGCTCCAGACTGTTTCTGAGACCCTGATAGGAAAAAGGTATTACAACATGAAAAGCATGGTTATTAATGCACGGTTATTCATATTGTGAATAAAGTTAACTGGTTCACTTTAATCCATTCTAGGCAATTAAAAATTGATTTTAAACATGATTCAACAAATTTTTTTTTTACATTTTATAGTGGTATAATTGCAGCTTGTTCACTGTTCTCTACTCTTGTATTTGGTAGTCTTGGCCCATTTAATGAACAAAATGTTTTGTTGAAATTGTTATTTTTAATGAATCGGTTTAGACAGTTTCCAACCAAAAACATTACAAGCGCTGAATCAAAATCTTGTGAGAACCTGTGCAATGATTACCTTGAAACAATGTTGTACGTTTTTTGGTTAGAAAAAAAAACGTTTGGATTCTCTAGCATTTTAGGGTTATAGACCGTAATGCTAGATAATCCACCTTGCATCATCATTTTGTCCTTACAATGGTGCACATCACTCCTCTTGCGTGCAGTGAGAAGCTTTTCGCTCTGTTAGCTGAAACGATGTTCAAGTTGCCATGTTAAAACCAGAATGGTTCAGAAACTCTGTATCATACTAAATCTCTAAATTTAACACAATGGTTTTCACATGTTTGACTGTAAAAGGACTAAATCACCCAGTGTTCTTTTTTGTTACTCCATACTGAAGTCGACGTCAAAGTTAGTCAAATGTGAGATAACTCGCACTGCTTTGGCAGAACTGGTTTCTGATATTTGAAACCTAACGAACCACTGCAAATGTGTTGTACGTCAGTATTATGAGTGTCTAGGCCAATGTAGTCATTATCTTATAATAAAGAATATCAAGAATAAGTCATTTGTAAATAAAGCTGTTGTTTTCTGGTTATATTTACATTGACTGCAACTTTATAACTAAATAACTTGGATGAGTAGCAAAGAGTTTAGGACACTTTTCCTAATTCAGCTTAATGGATCAAACATGGGAACACGAGCAAAAAAAACCCTTTAACTTGCGTTTGTGGCTACATGCTTTCCATTAATATTTCAACAAATCCATGTTTTATATTCAACGACCCCCATTTTGTATACCAGCTAATCAAATAAATCAGTTTGCTAAATTAAACATAATTATGATTCAATAATTTGAAGACTCTAATCCAGTCCTATATGTAACCCAACACCTCTTATCAGTGTGTTTGTAATACTCTTCCTACTCATCCAAAAATGTTCAGGATGTGCCAGTCTGTTTCCAGACAAAAAAGTTGTTTCACATTAGGCAACTTGGTACTTGATAGGAAATTGGAATTCCACCCCAACATCAAATGTTAGACAAGGCCTACACTCACATAGTCAGTAATGTTTTGCCTCAAGTTATCCAAAACAGGGTTTCCACTATTGAGCCACTGACCACATGAAGGGGCCTAAACTTTACTAGTCTGCACCCTGGGAGGAGAGAAAAGCAGTAGTTTGTAAGGGGTCAGCAAATGGTGATGACATTTTGAACTTGAACCAAAAGGATTATTTGCATTTTTACTTGGAAAAAGTAGCTCTGAAATATGTAAATAATTATGGTTAAATTATTTGAAATCACCAAGGCCTACTGTAAAGTAATGATGTTTAACATGATCCGTCCCATTTGTACATGTTGCTGGCTAATGTTATCTCATATAGACACTGCTCTAGCTGGCTCATAGTGCTCATTTGAGCATTTGAGTTCTCATTTGAGTTTTTATTTAAATCAGCAAGATAAATGCATGAATTAATGTATTTTTACTAAACTGAGGTAACTGTTTTGATATTTTGTTTTTTGATGAATGCTTAAAACCTTTGCTAAATTTACAAGTTTGTTTACTTTCTTGTACTAAAATTGGGATCTTTTCTGTACTGAGTATTTCAGTAGGGATTGTCATGTGGCACAGGAGTGGTAGAAGGAGTGGATGGTACACACTAAATAAATCCAATGCCAGTGATGGGGGTGAAAAGATAATGGCTTCAAGAATAACACAAAAATGTTGACCCAAGAGTTTATCGTGTTTAGAAGTTGTATTCACCATGGGTGAAGGGTGTCATCTCAATACTTTGGCTCACCAGTGTACAGATTGAGTGTTAAGTGCACCAGTGTTCAGTTGTGCACACAAGTTTAAGATTATGATAATTAAAGACATGGACAAATATTATTGGATATAATATTTTTGTTATTGATTGTATTGTTCTTTAGGGAGTCCTATCTCCTCATTGGACCCCGTCATTCTGTCAGAAGGCCAGTCCTTCCAGGTGGCTGCCACCTGCCGTGCAGTTGGCTTGCCTCCACCTCGCCTGTCTTGGGACACTGACATCCCTGGACAGTCACAAAACAAGAGCTCAGAGGATGGGGTCGTTACATCTCACTACTACCTACACCCTCTACGGGGCATTAATGGCCGCAAACTGGACTGCTTGGTATGGCACCCTGCATTGGAGCACCCTCGCAGGCTTAGTAACACGCTGGTTGTGCACTGTGAGTCACACTTTTTCTATTATGGATAATTTTACATAATCCTGTATGACTTCCTCTGTTCTTTTTTTGCACGTCTAGGAAACTTATTCTGCTTTATGAATCTGTCACTAATAAATTTAACCCTTTACTTCCATATGATGTAAAGGTTTATTGAGCAGTATGTTGCATAAATAGTAGCCAATATGCTAGATGTGTAACTGCAAATTATTTAGGTTTTACAGATAATTGTCATGCTATGTCAAACAACACTAAACACTTTTCAGCTACCACACACTTATGTGCTCGAGCATGGGGAACATTTCACAACTCGTAATAATAAAGAAGGCAGGTTGAAATATTGAATAAATAGAAATATTTCATGTTTTGATAAGAGCTTATATTATTTGTTTAAAAATCATTGGCTAGTTTGTATCATAATTGAGAGATCCTGGCTTATGCTTTTCCTAATGGGCTTTAGAGAGCCATCTGAAACCAATTTTTGGATTCCTGAAATGCCTGAAGCATTTATAATTATTATCTAAGTAGTTTTAAGCCTTGACATGCCCATCAAACAATGGCAGGTAGTAACCAGCAGGTATTCTCTGCATTAGCAAAAATGTAGACTTTTCAAGCAATATATTGGCAGTGTTTAACAAAGACGTTAGAAGGCTAATTTAACAAGAAAGTGAAATTGTACTGTCTCAGCTGTATAATACAAAATGGTGGTTGCGTATTTCTTACCTAGTAATGTAAGAATAATGTATTTCTTACAGCCATTATGTCTGAAGTGCATACTACCAGTTTGACAATACTTTAATGATGCGACTGGAGGTGTATTTTTGGCATACTCTTTAGTACAGTAGAAGGTGGATTGGGACATCACAGCATCAGAACCATAAGTTCTACCACACATGTCTCTGCCCATCAGAGGAAAGCATAAATCACTCCTTGTTTATGCTTCATAAACAGATGGAGTATACTCTAGCTAACTGAAGTGACCATATGTGAACATATGCCTGACACTGATTGTAGTTTTATTTGTCCAGTAATGTAGGGCCATTGTTTTGAAACATATGTCTTCTGCTTTTAATGCAATCAGGAGAATTAAATGAGATATTTTTGAGAAGGATTCACCTAAAAATGTTTTGAACTATAATATTTTATATCGCCTGGCTGAGTCTGAGGAAGAGAAGGTCAGCCAGAGGATTATCCCATGCTGTTGCAACAGTGACACCTACCAAAGTTAGTTAAAAAATAAAAAGCCCAAACAAGATTTATTTACTTTTGTATATGTATGTATATATTTTATAATGTATGTCTCTGGTGTTTTATTAATAGCTATGTTACTGCTATGATTGTGGATACTGATGCTAATATGGCATTAAAAACACAAACAAAAACTTTTACATAAAGGCCTTTTGAGAGGAATTGTATACATTTCTTTTTCTGCTATATTTTGATATTTAAGTGACATGGTACATTTCTTATAAGGATTGATTCATTAATTAATTGTAATTCAGTTAATTATTCATTATCGATCAATCAAAATTGTGAAGTAGTTTTCTACCACCAAGAGAATTCAGGTATTAGTGAATTTAACTGAAAGCTAATTGGAATGTTCTGAATGTTAAAGGCATTCTTCTTTTTCATGATGGTGACAGACAGACTTTGGTGTCATACTGTTTTGGATTATGGTTGAGGTAACTTATGAAGAGGGGAAAAAAGCTAATCCTGTAACATGACACAGGGCTATGAATAGAGTGACACTGGCACGCAACAATCATGAACATTTTCTTGCAGTATGAAAGATTTCATCCAGTATGTTGCAGAAAATTGCAATAATTGTCTAACATACCTATTAAAACATAAGCTTGAAAGACCATAATTCTTGGTACACACCAGTAAGAAAAGTGGTGAGTTGTTTATGCTACTTTTAGTCTGTGAAATTCAGGTTAACGTGTTCTTTCATTCTTTTGCTGAAACAAAGATTAAGTTGATAAATACTGTAGCATTCCTGTACGTCTGTTGACTTTTTGACCTCCGTGTGAATATGTGTGTTTAGTTCCTCCTGATGCTGTGATTGCTGGTTACAATCAAAGCTGGACAGTTAACCGGAAGGGAGTTGAGCTGAAGTGCGAGGGTGGAGGGAATCCCAAACCACACAACTTTACTTGGACCAGGTACTCACTTGCCCGTCTGACTGTCTGCCAGTGTGTGTTATGGGTGTGCCAGAAGGCATTTCTGCCTCTTCTGCCTCTACCTGACTACACCATCATACACCACCATAAGCTTGCATAGCCGCATCTGCTTTATTCCGCTGCTCACTTCTGTACTTTCTGCCTGTCAGATTATGCCAACTTAGGATCATCTGTTTGTTTAAAACAATCCCTGACTCTGCACAAAAAGTATGACTGCACTATCAGGAGCAACTGGGAGGTTTTTACGATCCTGGCCTACTATCTCTCAGATTGTCTCACACATGTAATCATACACATGCACACAAAAGGCATTAAACTCCCAGAGCGTTGCTTATTCAAATGCTCTGTTCAGGGTAAAATAAAAGTTGTGGTGTAGCGTTACAGTCCATTACTGTGAAGAGCCCATTTCACAGGTGGGGGTGGGGGGAGTGAAGACACAGAAAGCACAGCCAGCGAGAGACGATAGCAAGGGTGAGCCGAGAGAGGGAGGAGAACAAGGAGACGTGTCTTAAGCCTTAAATGATCATGCTGCACGTTAAATATCGTTTTAATGCACACCAAAACGACAGGGTTTTAGTTTGATTAGAGACACCTTGCTGAGTGTACATTAAGAGCGACGCCTGCATACCTGATTACCTTAACAATCTTTTATCTTTTGGGGTTAGACATCATTACAGAGAGATGCAGTGGCGCATGGTTGGGCCAGTCTCTTACCAATACAAGGGGGACTTACAGCACTGTCAGTAGCACATATATGTCAGTTTATGGTTCACTGCTTTAATTATGAGTGCAGAGCACCACCTATTTTATCTGGGGTTTTTTCACTGTATCTGAACAGGGTGTATAATTAACACAGACATACCCTTTGACATTTTCCCCTGTGTTGAGAAATAAATGAAAACATGTTTAGCAATCTGCTAAATTCTGTCTAGCAATATGCAAATTCACAACCATTACACTCTAAAATTAAAGGTTTTGGGATTAGACAACTATGACAGAATGTCTTACCAAAGTTCTTATGAAGATGTACGCAACTTTCCAACACTGAGACAGTTTGGGTTTGATGGTATATAATGTCAGGTTGGAAAGGTGTTTACTGGTAATGATTTGGATTAATGGACTATTAAGACTGCACTGTAAACTGACAAAAGTGTCACTTTTAAATCTCTTTTGGAGTTGTGTAAGAGTTCACTCCTGCCTACAAATGTGTGGATGACCATTATAGCCTTACAGTGCCCACGCAACGCATTTTATTTATTTATTTATTTTTACACTATATCCCTTTTGAATATTAAAGTAATACGAAAAATGAAAAAAAGCAGACTCTTATGATTTCTTATTTTATAAAGAGATTTTGTAATTTTTCCATCAATTTGGTTGGCTATATTGCACACCTACATGGGGGAATATTTACCATCCTTCCTGGCAGATTTTAAGTTTAGTCAAATATTGTGGTGAGTGGCAATGAAGTGAGAGTCTAGCCACAGACTTTCTGTCGGATTTAGTTCGGAGCGCTGACTTGGCCCTCAGGGACATTCACCTTCCTATCATTAGGCCATTGCATCATTTTTGTGCCAGTGTGATTAGCATCATTATCAGGAATCACCACACAGCTGTATATCAGAGGGTTGCAAGTTTTTTAATGATATTTTTAATTTCGGGATGAGGATTTTGACAAGATATGATGTTTCTGTAAGCACTGTTTAATCACAAAACTTGACATTCTTGCTTCTGAAAATATATTATATTTAAAATAGATTAATTACACAGATTTTCGGTTGCAAATAATTTTGATTTACAAAAAGCTTTCTGTAAATATGTTTCACATAAACCCAAAAACAGCCCCAATAACTGCATGTAGATTTACATAGTATGGGAATTTTTGTAAAAACTGTTTTATTTTGTTTTTAGTACAGAGAAACGAGTCGATTTTTGTAATCATATAAGAGCTACAGATGTGGTAGCTAGAAATTAGGTTGAAAAGTGCTGCAGTATTCTTTTAATGAATGACACACATCAGAATGTATAATCACGTCTTTCACCACTAGACCATATATATTTTGAATATATTAGAAACAATTAAAAAATGTTTAGAAACTGGAATGTGAGAGTCAGTGTTTATGGTGACCATGGTAAAATGGATTTTTCATCACAGCGGTTAGATATTGTTAGTGTGGGGGCGTGATTGGGTTGGGGGGGCTTTGGGGGGTTGTTCACGTTTATATATGGACCAAAAGTCACAAAATATATTCTTTATGTTAATAAGGTTAGGTATTGGTTAAGGTGTAGCATTAATTAGCTACAGTAATGTTTTATAAATGAGAAGTACTCACAATGAAAGACAAATGTGTGTTTGTGTGTGCACGCGCGCACTCAGTATCGGGGTGTGTCCTCTGCATTGCTTAGTGGGGCGTGTGGTGGTTTTTAAGTTTTGAAGATGATCCAGCTCTTCCCATGTTTAGTGAAGTTTTTCAAAGATGCTTATTAGAGGCCTAGAGAAAAGAAGATATATTCAAGGTGGTGAAGTCATTAATTACTTCATGGATCTTCTGGCATCAGCCAAAAGGCACATCATGAATAGAAATGAGTCACTATAATACAACATTGTGTCAGTGAGGTAAGCAATTCATTAGTTCAGGAGAAGTTCATTATAGACTCCAGTGTATAGTCTCCAGTATATTATCCCCATTCCAAGTGCACTCTGCTGCATTATGGTTTTTAATGTGATTCTCTATTCAACTGATTATTTAGCTATTAATAATCAATACCTTTCATAGATGTGAGATGTAGTTCAGAGCTCTACAGTTTGGGATAATAATCTAAATATGGCTAAAAGTGGCCATAGTGGAGGTTTTGAAGAACATAGATAACTGTAATGTTCATATACTGGCAGCTGTTGAATTTGTAGCATGCTTGCTAGACATGGCTAAAAAAGGTTATAGAAACGTCTTTAGCTTAATTTCATAGCATGAGTATGATAGAGTACATAAGCAAATTTCTTTTTATTTGACCTTACAGTGTTTCAGTAGCTTCTAGCAAACTCCGTGTTTACATTTGTGGTTAGATGAAAGAAAAGGTTATACTTAAGTGCGCCTTTCAAGTACACTGGTGGGCCTGAAGGTTTGCAAAAGAGACTTGGTGATCCCTGAAATGCTACAACCTTCTGTAAATCTCCTTTGTGTGGGGGCAGAATACATTTAAATCCACAGGCAACACAGTTACAACCCTATTTTTAAGTCAATGTTTCATTAAAGGTTTAATATTTGACAAACTCTGACACATTTTGTCTTGCCCAGGAGTGTACATATGCAATATTTATAATCCATGATTTTGTTAAAATATATTTTTTTTGTGTAAGATTAAGGTAAGCGGCTACACAACTTCACAATCCAACCAGATTTTTGCAGCTGATTGTACAAATATTGTAGCCAGTACATGACAGTGTTTAAGTGTTTTGTGATTAAGTGAGACAGTCTGGTCTAATGATAGTTCATGAACATATCTGGTCACACCTTGCTCGTTCATTTAATGTGCATATTTTTTGCAAAATGTAATTCATGCTGATAATTTCATTTGATTGTGTTTAGGAAGGGTGGCTTGGGTTTACCTGAGAGCATATCCATGGTGGGAAACAGGCTTGTTTTCACTCGTCCCCTGAATAAGACTGATGAAGGCATTTATGAATGCGAGGCCAGGAACACTGTGGGGTCAGTGAAAGCAGAGGTTAATGTCCGTATAGCAGGTACGATTCTATATGCACAGTTTTTTCTGCAGTGTAATCACATGATTAAAATACTTGGACACTGAGTGTATATGTCCGTACACCAGTGTTAATTTTTACAGCAAATTTTGATTTAGTTTTAGTCTTAGTCTTGTGATTAAAATGTCCTTTAGTTTTAGTCATAATTTAGTTATCTGAATTATCATAAGAATATAGTCGACTAAAATATAAAGGGTGTAAAATGTAAATAATAATTCAAGGGAACTGAATAAAATGTAAAGTCATTATATACACTTACACGAAATGAAAAATTTATTAACCAATTATGGAATATTATTAATGTTTGAAATACC
>JAUZSU010002288.1:0-11518 GCA_034780255.1 Parotocinclus maculicauda
TGACCTGGCCCCGAACAGCGCCAAAAACCACGCCTTAATAGGACGCAAAGCAGCTGTTCGGGGTCTGGACATAATTACGATAGTGGATGTAAGGCCGTCCCCCCGATGGCTCTGTAATGGTGACCGGCGAGGACGGCCGAACGCACCGGGGGAAGGTAGGAACCCTAACAATTCGTAGTCCTTTGATTATGTTTATGTGGACTAAAGAATGATTATGATTTGTTGTTTGGGACACGACTACACAGAACCGATGGTGTTCATGTGCACTAAATAGTGAGCATAATGTGGACGAGACACATTGATTTGGGAAGCGTCCAAAGCCCAGTGGCAAAAGCAACAACAGGCAAATATCCCCACAGACACAGTCCAAAATCTTTCAGAAAGCCTTCCCAGAAGAGTGGAGGCTTTCATATAACAGGCTTTCTGTTATAATTCCACATCAAAGCCTGGGGATTTAGGACTGGACACCATAAAAGCTTCTGCAGGTCTTACATGGAGGTGTCCCAATACTTTTGTCCGTATACCATATGCGCAATTTGCCTCAGTGTAGACGTCCGGCCCATCTTCTGTCGTCCAGCTTTGGTGAGCCAGTACTAATGCTCGCCTCCGTTCCTCATTTTTAGCTGAGCACCAGGTGTGTTCTTCTGCCGTTGTAGCCCATCCGCTTCAAGACTGGACGTGTGGTTTTCCGATGCTCTGTGCCCAGCCGGTGCGTGACATTACGCAAGTATTCGAATCCTCGCAAATCTGCTCAGAAGTCTGAAAACTTTACGCACTCTTCATTGAGCTCAGCAACTTATAAAACCGCCTGCACCATTTCAAACACTGATCCTGAGAGGTCATGACTGCCGTGGTGTGGAGTTTTAGTGGTCTAGACTGGGGAGCAAAAGAGCTCTAGTGAGATTCGAGCCCTTAACTATTCATCAGACATGACCTGAGCCTTCTGTGGCTCATCAGAACGGACCGAATGATCTGTAAACGCCTGGCCCGATGCCGGATGCAGAAGTGTCCAAGGATCACGGACATTCAGTGGTGCCGCATGGACACAATTAGGCAAAGATGATAAATGGAGCACAGTCCGTTCCCCTGTGTAGACCCGTTCTGGCTGTAGAAGGTTTGTGGTTTGTGAAGGTTTTATAAGAAAAACCACAAAAGAAACCCACTGGCAGCCAATGGGATCATCATTGGGATCAAACTTTAGAACCTTTAGAGGATAAACTGAACAGGAATGTAGGATCCAATTTAATCTCACATCGTGGCTTTCCAGGCCACAGAAGGTCCGCCTCCGTTTTGTTTACGGCCTTTGGTTCAGAACTGGCAACCCTTCAAAATTCGAACCATGCCCTCAAGGCCAGCTCTCCCAGGTTTTGGCATCCTTTGTTTAAACACGTAGGTTGACGTGTTGATTCTTTAAGTGACTCTGAACATGGCATGGTTGTTGGTGCCGTTAGTTCAGGAACTGATGAGCTGCTGGGATTTTCACACACAGCGACACCTATAGGGCTGACAGAGAATGGCCACATGGAAAAAGAGAAAATATCCGTTATATCCACGTTGATAGCAGACTAGGTACAGGAATGCAAATAAGCACGAGTTACAGATGGTGGAACCTTGAAGCAGGTGGGCTATAACCGCGGGCGGTCGCACCAAATAAAAAAGGGGCTCGACAAACCCAGACAGCAGAAGGTTGGCCCGAATAGAAGACGAGTCTCGATCTCTGCTGCGACATTCGGATCAGGATTTGTTACAATCAGGGTTACAAAACCATCTGTAAAGAGTTTGGATCCCAGTGTGAATGGAAGGTTTGGAAGAAGCCATGAACATGAACCTTATCCCATCTGTGAAACATGGCGCTGGTGGTATCACTGTTTGGGCCTGTATTGCTGCATCTGGGCCGGGACTGTTCTTATCGAGAGTCTGAATCCTGGCTGAATTTGGTTGTCGTTTCCATTTCTGTACGACCCGTACCGTAACCAAGCGCCCTTCTGGAACTCGTTTAGCTTTTGGGCTGCACATTAGCCCATTCATCAGACAGAAAAGCCGTTCCTCCTCTGCCGTGTATCACGTGTAAAACGCAGAGACACGACTCTCTCATAAAAGCTTTCTCCAAACACCCCGGAGCCGAGAGGCAAACAGGCATCGAATTAGCATGGACGGTTGGAAATGGGGATTTGTGGAGGAACGACTGAGGCTCGGTAATTACATAACGGCTTTCAGTGGTCGCCCACACACACATGTACACACGGTACGGACAAAAGTATTGGGACACTGCCACAATCCAAATACAGGAGCCTTTGTGCCGTCCCGTTCTAAATCCACCGGCTTTATGAGCTTCCACCCTCCTGGGAATGCTCTTTACACGATTTTGGACTGTGACTGTGGGAATTCTGTCCTGATTTTAGTCAGAGGAGGTCTGGAACTTGTTCAAAGCATTCCAGAAGCGAGACGGGATGACAGAAGTGTGTCTCAATACTTTTGTCCATAGAGTATACGTATATATATACATATATATATATATATATATATATATATATATAAAATATATATAGGGCACAAAGTTCTCTAACAGTCAAGGAGCCTCCTCTGGGCATGTGAGGAAGGATAATCACGATGCTGCACACCCCCGTATGAACACCACAGCACAAAAAAACCCTCAAACCTCGAGATGTGCAAGATAAAGAAAGTAATAAAAGTCGGACCTAAAATATGAGAAAAAAATAACGGAAATATGTCTTCAGCCAAAAAAATAACAAAACAAAAAAACAAAAGAGCGAGGAGCAAAAGAGTCGTTAAAGCGTTCCTGCTATTGTTCAGCTTTGCCAAAAGTATTTGGACACCCCTAACTCTTGGGCTTTGGCGTTTTTGTGACTTTTTACATGGCCCTATTCCAGGACAAGACTGACAGTGAATAAAAAGGGCAAACGGGAAAATTAACCGACACTTAAAACCGACTTTTAACCACGCTTAAGGTCTTGGGCGAAGTCCTTATGAAGATCTGGTTGGAGTTAGTGTAAAAAAATCGGCGTAAAAGCGAGGGGAAAAGGGAGGTAAAACGAGGAAGCGTGATTGAAACCACAAAAGCAACCCCTTGGCATCCAATGGTATCATCCGAGACCCGTTTTATGGCTTTAGAACCTTTGGAGGAGAAACTGAACAGGAACGCAGGATTAAATTTCATCTCACATCGTGGCTTTCCAGGCCACAGAAGGTCCTTCGGTCAAGAACTGGCAACCCTTCAGAATTCGAACCACGCCCCAAGGCCAGCTCTCCCAGGTTTCGGTGTCCTGGCTCCTCTTTGGTCTTGTTTAAACACCTAAGATGACGTGTTGATATATGTTATAACCACGTCCAGCGAATAAAAAGGGCAAACGGGAAAATTAAACGACGCTTATGGAGATCTGGTTGAAGTTGGTGTAAAAAATCGGCGTTAAAGCGAGGGAAAAAGGGAGGGAAAACGAGGGAGCGTGATTAGTGGGACTGCGTTGTTTATTCCACCGAACTGACAGGTGATGTTGTTTACGAGACGAGACGAAAGCTTTGATCAGTGGAGTGTGAAGAACAAAACTCGTCCAGCTTTACGTTTCTAAATCCGGAGCTCTGGGGGTGATTTCTGTCTCAGCATGGCTCTCGGGCTCAGGATACATTCTAGAGCAGCTCCAGAACTATTGGCACCCCCAGGGAAGGAGGATGAAAGAGGCTACGTGCCTAAAGGGACGTGACAAAGATGAGAGGAACGTCTCCCGGGGGTTGGAACACAAGGAATCAGAATCCTAAAACAATCCGTGACGCTGTGTGTCCATAGTCCAGTGGTGTTTGAGATTGTTATTAATACCTGGACGTCACGAATAGTCACTTAGTCTTTTTAAGTTGTTGTGATACTGCTAGTGTTTCCAGATCATGCAAAAGAAGGAAAGAATCCCCAAAAAGATTTAAGTTTTATACTTTATATTTACATTTGCTCACAAAAATTGGGGATTGAAATGTATACGAGTCGAATAGTTGGTGAGTCAAAAGTCTCACACCCTTTCATTTCAGAAACAAAAGTTAAAATGATATATCTGAATGCCCCAGTAAGTAATGGGTGAGGGGGGCTATCCTTTAGGCTATGTCCGAAACATGGGCGTCATTTTGAAAGTGGCCATATTGGATCATGGGTAAGTTTTTTTCAAATCTGAAGGTGGTCATGTAGGATATCAAAGAAGATGGGAATTGTAAGAGAAATCGATTGGTGTGATCAGATTTGTAATATCTGTTGTGGTTCAAAAGTTAAACACAAAGTTCAAACTTTTGTTTTCTGACAGGTAAGCGAAGATGGAATTGAGGATTCTGATGCCGTATCATAGCAACAGACTTCGACAATCGACACCCAGAGAGATCAACAATTTCACACAGCGCTGTTACGTCCCTAATGACCAAATTCAGAGAAACCGGGACTGTGGACGGTCAGAAACGTAGCGATTGGTTGAAGAACAGCTACCGACCAACAAACCTCTAACGGTTTTAAGAGACTTTGGGGAAAGTCCACGATTCAGCACGGGACGTGTCCTGCGACTTTTGACTGCCCTTGCAGTCAGTGACCTGATAAACGTTCCTAAATCATTTCTTCTAATCGTAGATCTGGGTTCAAATCCTCTCCAAATCCGTTCCTCTTCCAGCAGCTTCATGACGCCTCAGATTTCAGACACAGAGCTGGTTTTGTAGCTGTTGTTTGAATTTTTTGGAGTACAGTGTCTCTGTGTGGCCCTGTGCTCAGATGCGAGCCGAAAAACGTCGCTCATCTTTAGGTTTCTTTCACACAGCTTGTGTTTGAGGTCACACTGAGTTTCGAGAGGAACAGACAGGCAGAAGAGGAACGAGACGAACGAGACGAGGCGTCAGACGCAGGGGTGATCATGTACCAGACTAGAATTCAGATTTAATTCATTTTGAAAGGTACATATGTGCCCCCATAGGGGTGTGTGATTTTATATGCCCATGCCCCACCACTGTTGGTGTGTTTTGACACATTTGGGTGACCATACACCCTACTGAACACAATGTGGGGGCACTCTGGTCTAGGTTTAAAAATGAATCAGTAAAATGAGATATAAATAGGGATATGGGGATTATAAAATCATAATAAATAAAATACTATCATGAGCAGAATGAATAAAATCAGTTGAAACAATCTGTGAATTGGATAAGATGGAAATGTATTAAAATTAAATAAAAATATGGGATAAAAAAAAAAAAAATAGAATTCAATCAAACTGATCACCTGCAGCAGAATAAATACAAATGAATAAATAATAAGATAAAATATATTTAGAAATATAGTAATATTTCTAAAAAATGAACACCAGAATAAAGTTAAATTCACTTAAATCAAATACTAAAATAAATACTAATAAAAAATAATGCCTACAAACATAAAAATTTAATAAAGAATAATAATACAAATGTTGTTAGAATGAAATAAATAAGAATTAATAAAATAAAATAAAATAACAGAATAAAATAAATACAATGGGAAAATATAATATAAAGGAAAATAAAATTGCATTAATTAAATACAAGTTCTTAAAAAACATATAACACTTATAATAATATAAAATACTATAAAAATATAGTAAGGTATAAGAAGGTAATAGTAAGAACAATCAATAAACTGAAGAGGATAAATACATCAAAATTAAATAACCTAAATAAAATGGAAAAATCAAAATAAAATACATATCTGGAAAAGAAAAATAATGAAGAATAGAATTTTAATAAGCAGTGCTTTCATTCAGGTCTGTAGTCTTTTAAGAAGTCGATTCAGTGATTCAAGGAGTCGATTCCCCGGAGAAACCGAATCACTTAAAGCGACAGCTGCTCAAAACTGGCCGTACTTAAAACGTCTTTTGCTTTTGTTTTTGTTTTTTTCAGGTGCGGCACGGCATCCTTAAGCTCCAGAGACCCGAAGACCTCCTTGAGTCCCCGGCCTGTGTGGATTTTGTAGGTTCTCCCCACGTCTTTGTGAGTACTCCGGTTTCCACGGTCCATGCTTACAAAGTTAAGGTGTTCTTCACGCCTATTTTTTTGCTTTGACTCCTGGAGTCTGTCACAGCTAAGGGATGATCACCCGGTCAGCCTCCCCTCCCTCAGGATTAGCCAGTCATCTGTGCAGTCATAGATCTGAAAATGAAATGTGTGCAAACGTTTTGCCGTTGTTTCTTTCCTTCGCTTCGCTCCATCGCTCTTTCCGTCTCGGCATGTCTCGAGTCAGACAGAAGCACTTGTAGATAAGGTTGTTTTGAGTCTCGAGCCTCCCTCTCTCCCTCTCCCTCTCTCTTTCTCTTTGTTTCTCAGCGTGAGCCCGTCGGACTCCGGGATTGTAGGTTTTTGTGCGAGATCGTGATTGAGTTCTGTGGGAGCTGTAATCATCACAGCTGCCTGGGCCTCGATTTTGCACAAGGAGCTTGTACTGGGGTTTTTTTTTTATTACATGACTTTGTCAGAACGAGGCCAAACAGCTGTGCTGGATTCAGGAACAAAAGTGTCATGGGGAAAGTCGGCTTAATGACAGCCTGCACCACTGCTGAGACCTGGAACAGAAGACCAGCCGCTGTCTGGATACGCAGAATGAGCGCTCGCAAAGGGGAATGAGAGCATGGTGTGTTTAGGAACAAAAAGACGCATCGGGGAATTGAATTGAATGAAAATCACACTCAGAGCCGCCCAGGTGACGTCCATTAGGTCTTGTTGGGCTGGTTTATTAATCACGCTGATTTAATGCAACGAGTCACAAACACAAACATCAACTCATGGCTTTCACCCCAAAAACAAGAACGAGTGCCTGAGTGAGGAAAACGGTGGATTGTGCACTTTTTAGGTGGAACGCATTTATTTTATTGTTATTTTTTAAATTTCAAGTCAGTGATGAGCATTCAACTATGAGGAGTATAAAATAAAATAAATAAAACAATAAATTATTAATAAGAACACTATAGTTAAAAAAGTGATACAATGTTTAAATTAAAATGAAACTTGAATTCTTTATGATAAATGAAATAAAATTTATATATAATAACTAGAATTAGATTGGGATGCAAAAACCATTTAAATGTAATAAAATAAGATAAAATAAAATAACACAATTTGAAATAAATGAGATCAAATAAAATGGAATTCAATAAAATTTTTGTTACCTGCAGTAGAATAAATAAAAATAAAGCAATTATTAAAATAGGAATAACAGCCCCATTAGATTGGGATAAAAATGCATAAAAAATGCCATAAATAAAAATAAAATTAAATGTAATTAAAATAAATGTAATAGTATACAATAAAAATACCATTTCTATTACCTGCATAAAAATACATAAATAAATAATAAATGCAGTAAAAAATAATAATAAGTAAAGTTGGTAAATTAAATCGTGTTGTGTAAATAAAATAAATTAAAATAAGGCAAAATAAAATCAACTTAATTTAATTACATAGAATACAGAATACAGAGAAACAGAATAAAATACAACATAAAACTTCCATTGTCTGCAACAGAATTAATATAAATATAAATCCTTTATTAATATTAATTAATTGAATTATTAAAAATAGTGAGCACAATCAGCAAATTGAATAGGGGTAATAAATATATTTAAATGTAGTAAAATAATATAAATTAGAACAAAATTGATAATATTAAATTAAATTTAAATAAATAACGTTGCATAAATAAATTGTATATCACCTGCAGCAGAATAAATAAATAAATAAAAAGTGAATCTCAGTCTTTACCAAATGACTCACTGATTCATATGTCGATTCCTGAACAGGAGAGGATTGAATCCTGGTCAACACCAAACGATTCACTGATTCAAACGCTGACTTGCTGACTGAGGGAAAACAGGATCCTTCTTGTGACCAAATGATTCACTGATCCAAACGTTGATTCACCACCAAATGACTCGCTGATGCTAACTGACTTGTTGAACAAATGAAGATTGAATCCCAGTCTTGAGTAAATGAATTACAGAATCAAACACTTACTTGCTTGTGACCAACCGATTCACTGATTCATATTCTGCCTGTCTGAACAACAGAGTAACGATTCGCAGTCATGCCCAAATGATTCGCTCAATCAAACGTTGATTCACCACCAAATTACTTAAAAACACTGACTCGTTGAACAAATGAAGACTGAATCTAATTCATGACCAAATTATTTGCTCATTCAAACACTGATTGAGCTCTAAACGATTCGCTGATTCACAGCCTTGACTCTCTGACCAGCACTACACTCAGTGACTGAGGCGTTGGCACTCACCCTCGTTGAGGCTCATGTGAATGGTCCAGTAGCTCTGCAGACACTGCAGCTCCTTCTTCATGCCCCTCTTGCAGTGACAGTGGTGCAGCGGGCTCTCCTGCAGCACCTCCAGCGCCACCTGGCACTCTTTGTTCTCGAGCATGGCGCTTCGGTCGCGGCCCACCAGGCACTGGCGCATGATTCGGAAACGTGAGCTGCACTGGCCGTTCTGGTTACACATCTCGCTCGCCCGTAAGCAGTCCATGGGCGCCGTCCATTCTCCGTCCTCCAAACCCACCCCCTCATCTAAGGGGAGAAAAGCCAAAAAATGAATTCCACCAAATTTCAGCAAAACCTGGAAGCTCCACATTTTATAGCTGGTGATTTCAAAACCTCTATCGTCTCTGTTCTGAAACTGTACCTGAAAACCTATGAAAGTGTCCACAAACTTTTGGCCATTTGCTCTATGTAAGGAATCTCTAATGGTTCCAGACTGGTCAACATGAACTGGGAACTCGTCTCTTCATCTTTTGTATCTGTATTTGGTGGAGGTAACTCTCCATAACCCTGGGTTGTTTACAATTCATTTAAAGAAGATGCATTGATTGTTTACAACATCTTAAACCTGTACAAATCAGTATAAGCCATTACAAACCAGTATAAACCAAAACCCTACAAACTATTACAAACTAATTCAAACCATTACAATCTTTGAAAAAAACAATACGAACTTTGTATTAAACGTTTATAAACCAATACAAACAAATAGAGAAGATTACAAAGCATAAACATTTCCTCATTTTACAAACCAGTGTAAACCATTACACTTTTTTATGGCCGTGATTTTAACTCAGCAAATGTTGTTTTGACATTTTAGAAATGACATTTTTGTCCAACTATTTTATTATACTATACTACACTGCTCAATAATTAGGGCATATATCATAATATTATAATTAATCTATTTGCTCACTCAGTTGCAGAGTGAAGTTACTGTGAGCTCATGGTAAGATGTGGAATGGAATATGGATCGGTCCGGACAGGTCTGCTATCCGATCAGGGAATGACGTCAATATCGGGCCCGATACCGATATAAGATCGAAGTTATGAACCAATACAAACCATTACAAAGTCATGAACCAGTTACAACCATAACAAATGTATACAAACCAGTACAAACATTACAATCTTATCAACCAGTACAAACCATTATAAGCTGTAATGAACCAGTACAAACAATTACAAATGTATATAAACCATTAAAACACCTTACTATAAACCAGTGTAAATCATTACAAACTTATGAACCAGTACAAACCATTACAAACTTATGAACCAGTTACAACCATTACAAATGTATACAAACCAGTACAAACATTACAATCTTATCAACCAGTACAAACCATTACAAATGTATATAAACCAGTACAAACCATTACAAGCTGTAATGAACCAGTACAAACCATTACAAATGTATATAAACCATTTAAACACCTTACTATAAGCCAGTATAAATCATTACAAACTTATGAACCAGTACAAACCACTACAAACTTATGAACCAGTAAAAACCATTACAAGCATATATAAACCAGTACAAACCATTACAAACTCATGAACCAGTAAAAACCATTACAAGCATATATAAACCAGTACAAACCATTACAAAGGTATATGAACCAATTCTACAAATAAACAAAAAAATTACAAACTTCTCTTCCATTAAAGAGCATTAGGAATCATTACTCGTTACTCATCACTTGTAACTCATTACTCATTAATCGTTACTCATTACTCAGACCAATCAGGATTAGAGATCTTTTTTGGACCAAAAATGAAAAAGGAGCATCCAGATTGTTATCAGGATCAAACCCAAGAGCCAAGTTCCATCATGGTACGGGGTCTGGTCCGGACCCTTGGTAAAGGTCATTTACACTTCTGTGATGCAGCATTAATGCAGAAAAGTACACCGAGATTTTAGAGCGACATAACCTGCCTTTAAAACGACCTCAGCGCTAAATCACTTGGTATCCTTTATAATACAATTTGTTCTAATTGTTGTAAGAAGGAACAGGAACATTACATAAGTGGTAACATTTTATAATATGTTGCAGGAATTAAATAAAGGAGTTTCTATTTATTAATGAAATAATCACAAATCTGAGTGGTGTATCGATACGATCCTGATATCGTGATACTGTAACATGATGATATGTAATTAATGAAGTATATTAGTAGCCTAATAAGAGTGTGTGCTTGACGGTTGGTAAAGCGTTTGCATTAAGATAAGGATCAAGTTCCCATACAGTGGCTGTTGAGGACGATACGATACTGATATCGTGATATCAGTTTGGGTTTGTGATATCGCGTTTGTGAGTACCGTCAGTGTCTGATAACCAACATCCATGTTGATAAGCCCACCTTATGTGTTGAGAAAATGCCTTTAAATATCGCGATACGATTCTTTGTGCCACATCGCCCACCTTTAGGTCAGCTTTCAAACAGCAAAGCTTCACCGAAGTGTGAAAGCAGCTCCATTAAACACGCTGCTCACATTTGCGCATGAGGGAACGCGTTGAGTTCCGTCCGAACATTGCGATCTAAGTTTATGACGTACGAGTTCGGTAAGGAACGAAGCATGAATTCGTTGAACTCACCCAGTAAAAGCAGGAGAGCCGAAATCTGAAATAAAAGCATGATAGACCAAAAAAAAAATCCACAAAGGTGAGCTGCTGCGATCTGTCAATTACTGCAACAAATCACACACTCCCATGGCCTCTCCTCAACGAACACACACATCCACAATCCCTGAGGAACTCCGGTTAATCCACTGGAATCAAATCACGATTAAGAGGAGGTAACAAACGGGACGATCCAGCACCGCATCCTCTTGCGCAACTGCGAGTCTGCTCCGCTCCGCGCGCGCTCTCGGCTCCGGTTTCCCTCCGCTTTCTGCTCAATATTGAACTTTTCTTCGCGGGTTTTTGGCCATCTGTATTCCAGCAAGGTCGTAGCTCTTAAACTTTTGCCTCTGGTTCTCTAATTCATACTAGAATCGATCCGAATCCGGTGCGCATCCAAACTCGGGAGCAAAGCGAGTTGCTGGAAATCAGACACGGTTGGGTCATTAAATGGAAGATTATTCTAACAGCACAGATCACATTGAGCTGTCTCTCTCTCTCTCTCTTTCTCTCTCTCTCTCTCTCTTTCTCTCTCTCTCTCTCTCTCTCTCTCTCTCTCTCTCTCTCT
>JAUZSU010002299.1:0-11517 GCA_034780255.1 Parotocinclus maculicauda
TTAATAATAATAATAATAATAATAATAATAATAATAATACAGTGTGAGACATTAACAAGAGAGGTATCAAAGACATCAGGGCCAATTAAAAATGACTTAGCAAAGCCCGGACCATGCAATCGCGGAAAGTAGGTGCAAATTTAGATATAGAATTATTATTTTTACTTAGACAATCGGTCTTTGCCAAAGTGCATTAGCTTAGACCGAGTGAATTTAGCTAAGACATTGGTCATCGGGCCACTGCTAATGTCGCACAGTGATACATGTGTATAGGTAGATTGTATAATATTTTATTATAATTATTCAATGTCCTGTGATTTATCAGATCCATTTTCGAATCTTACTGGTAACAGTATCAGCTGATTATGCACATTATTTACAGTATCGTTCATATCTTCCTTACGAGAGCGAACACGACAATCCACAATGCATAGACTGATGCATCGAAGTCACATACTAGTATCTCAAAGTTATGTGTTAATGGGAAAACGTGGGCTGTTGATATAATAAGCCTTTTTACAAGTCAGCTTACCAATGCCTTTATCCTCACATATGCACCATGTATTCACAATGCGCATCCTATTACATATTATAGGCCCTATACAGTCATGTCTAGCTATGAACACAATTAATATAGTTTAGGTTTTGTCCATTGACGATCTTGTAATACTACTACAGTACTACCACATTTATACTCAATATAGGTCCATACGAATGTTCGTTGCTTCATTGTCCACGTGATTGTGTACATGTTTTGTTCATACATTAACTATTTGTTATGAAGTTGGGTAGTTCCTTGGTCATAACATAGCAATCACCAGTCACGAGAAGCTATAAACCCCTATACACATTTCGATTACCGTATGTCTCGTTAAATACCCGGTTTCAAGATCCATGTGCATGAACAAGGATTACTATATGCAGTCTATCATAATATAGGCGTTATGCTCGGTCTAGCAAGCATGTGGCTTAGACGGTGCATAAATATGAACTACTGTACTGTGTTGGGAATCGTTTGGGATTTCATAATCGGTTATACTCGAGCATCGTAACACCACTAACTGCTGTGCATAAGGATTTATGCCTTGCTAATATGATGAGTAGCTAATGCTGGCCGCAAGTGCATGTGCGCTGGCCGGCGACTGGGATTTTTAGTCTCGCCGACCGATCGCACAATATCTAGCATGTTTTGATATTTGGAGCACCGCACACTCACTGTCTTGTAGCCTGTACGGTCGTAAAAGAAGGGTCTCCCGTACAACTATGGTCATATCAAAATGGCGGACCGTGAGTCGGAGCAATTGGGAGGTCGCGAAGAATGGTAAGCATATGCAGTTATCATACTTCCTATGCACAGAACTCTAGCGATTAAGGTTTCCGAGATGTTCAGTTACCCACTGATGTTATATGTCGTGTCCTAAACCTAGAGATTATTTAGTTATTCACTCATCATGTGTCGACATTTGCGGATGAAATCGAAGCGACACGGACTGCAAAATAGACATATTTGTTTGTATTAGACTTCATTTATACGTTAACCCACCTGTTGAAATGTGCTTTGCAATATACTAATTGTATGTGTGCAATGCCATCAGAAACTAAGTTGTATTTAAGTAGTTATAAGCATTTTTAGGTATGATGTAGCATTGTAGACTGTACGTGATGGTTTCACGTATGTGTACGGAACGGTCAATTTGGAAGTATGTTATGAATACGGTATTGTCATTCTGTTCATGGTTTATTTCGCTTTTTATCAGCTTGAAAGATCCCAGTATCGAACTATGATGATTGCATGGTTGTTCCTATGTCTAACCATGAAGTACTGTGAGTTTCAAAATGATAACTTTGCTGCTGATTCTCTGGAATGTCACCCAAGCTCTGAACTGAAGCTGAGAATGGCCACACTAAATCATACCTCTGGAAAACATGGCTACATAACTAAACATTTTAAGTGTGTTCCTGAAAAAATACACGTGTCAAGGAAAATCAATCGAAGCCAATGAGGATGCTGGAAAGCTCTCTATTTGTGCGTGCGTAGGCATAGTTTACATAGAGGATCTAACATGAGTGGTCATTTAATACAGAATTTATTAAACCGATTTGGTAAAACTGATATTGTGCGAGGCATTGCCGAGCAAAATATCAGTTTTACCGACAAGTTTAATAAAATCAGTATTAAATTAACACGAATGTTAGCTAGATTCTATTTATCACATAACTCTAGAAAAACTATATTATCGACTTTCAGCAGTTGAAACACTGGACGAATCCACCGTAACTGTGTGCATTTCCATCAAAGTTTCTCTCTGAACGAAAGTCCGTGCAGTCCGTGCAGAGGCACGCTCATATAAACTGGTACCTGTCACATGCCTGTGAAGCAGCAAGCGTGCGTTAACGCAACATAGATAAGGAACCTAAATGTTATTGCACTAGTGCAATAACTTTATATTTATTGCATGGGTAAATAACACCTATGTTATGTGATAAATGTATTTATTTTATTTATTAATGTTATTTATATTTTAGTTTTTAAATTAGAGAATATTGGTCGTGTCTGTCAATCGTCGCGTAATAATCTAATTATATATATTTAATTATAAATATACAACACTGAATAATAATCTGCACGGAATTTTAATTTATTCACTTTCCATTAAAATTACTGTAGTATAATTATATCAATAACAAATAATATTCATAATATAGCATGCACATGCTCTAAATCACATCTTCCACAATGAGATAAATCGTTCTGCATTAATATACTAGGGGGAGTGATTTGAGCCTGGGGAGTGATTTGAGCCTGCAAGGGGGGAGTGATTTGAGCCTGAGGGGAGTGATTTGAGCCTGGGGAGTGATTTGAGCCTCCTACACCGGCATGGCGTCGGCAATGAAACGAGATTCTGGCATATTTATAAATGCAATGACCATACTTTGCAATTCAGAGCTGTTTGAACAAAAACAGTCTCATAATTTTGTTAAACTAGTCCTTTCTTTCACCAACATGACTTTCGTGTCCCCTTAGCTATGTGGCGAAAACTGGATCACAAAAAACACTGACATGTTTGTTTTTAAAAATCTTGCGATCGACGTCAGCATCTGGGGGCCGTATATTCGTGACGTCACTAGTTTTGCAGGAAAAGTTCCGCGATTTGAAGCAGACGATCACTTTCGATTCCTGTCTCACTGTTGCAACGTCGTTATGGGCGACAGTTTATGTTCATCTTGAACGATAGTTTGCTGTTTAGCAAACACTTTGAACTTTATAAGGTAAGAAACTCTCAATTAATTATATACATAATAAGTTTAACTGGATGGATTTTAATAATGAAAGAACGACATGTTTTTTTTTGTAGCAAAATGCATTGTTTATAATCTAATAGACTGGGAGCCAAGTGGGTTTTAATTGTTGTCAGAGTTCCAAAAGGTTTGAGATGCTTAATGGGTAGAGGTACCCAAACTAACCACAGAAACCCAATTCTTAAGGAAATCTAACGTGGGATGAGTTTAGGGGGGATGGTCAAAGTACCCCCAAAATGACATTTAATTGTTGTGAAAGTTCCATCATTGGAACCAAATGGAAAATGTAGAGTATGACCTCCTAATTCAGAATCACCAACTTAAGAAGAAATAAATAGTGGGAAAGTCCACTTAAGAAGAGGTAAAAGCCTAATTAATGCTAATTAACAATTTAATTATTTATAAGTTCCAAGCAAAATTCAATTGCTGCTTGGTAAAGGACATCTCACTGAGCCCAAATCCACAGCTTAAGAATAAATATTTTGTGGGAAAAACCATTTAAGAAGCATATTAATTAGTGCTAATTAGCCAATTAATTGTTGTAAAAGTTGCTCAACAAAATTATTAATTTTGACCAAATATGCGTTAAATATGCTCTATAACATATGTTTCTATAATTAACAGGTTAAAACTAAATCTGTATTATATTCTACAATGTGTAAGCTATCAGTTAACACAAATATCGTGTTCATATGGTGATTAGCCGCTGAGGTATACTAGATTGAAAATGGTGGATGTACATATAAAAAAAAACAATTTTGACCCCAAAATGCATAACATATGTTATATAACATATAGTTGTATATTGGAAATGTTCCAACTAGGTATTTATTATATTCTACAAGGTGTAAGCTATCTGTTAACACCAATATTGTGTTCCTATCTTGATTAGTCACTGATGTATCCTAGATTGAACATTGTGGGGGTTCATCTCAAAATACCAATTTTGACGAAATATGCATAAAATATGTTCAATAACATATATTTTGTATATGAAATGGTTCTATATTGGGTTGTGTTATATTCTACAACGCATATGTTATCTGTTAATACCAGTATCATGTAAATATCATAATTAGTCGCCGAGTTATGCTAGTTTGAACATGGTGTAGTGTATCTAAAACATACAAATGTTAACGAAATATGCGTAACGCATCTTCTTTAATACTTGTTAATATCATCATGATATGAACATAATATTAATGTTAACAGATAATGTTCAAACTAGGACTTTATTATATTCTACAATGTGTACGCTATCTGTTAACACAAGTATTGTGTTCATGTCTTGATTAGTCGCTGAGATATACTAGTTTCAACATGGTGGAGGTTCATCTAAAAATACCAATTTTGACAGAAAATGCATGAAAATATTAACATCTGGGCAAATAAATGGTTGGTTTCATTTAATCCAAAAAAGACAGAAGCTTTACTATTCTCATTAAGAAAGAATACTGACAGTATTGAACTGAAATTCAATGATCAAATTATTAAAAATGTTTCTACACATAAACATCTGGGAATAACATTCTCTTCTGATGGTAAATGGTCCTTCCACATTGACAACATAATTAAATCGGTTTCTAAAATGATATCGTCTATGCACAAGTTAAAATATTTGGTAAACAGATCTACTTTAAATAAAATTTACACAATATATATTAGACCTCACTTTGAGTATGCTTGTGAAGTGTGGGACGGGTGTACAAGTGAGGATAGTGATAAATTGGAACGATTACAACTCCAAGCGGCTAGAATTGTAACTGGTCTTCCGACATATACATCTAAAAGACATTTATACTTTGAAACGGGTTGGGAGACTTTAAAAGAAAGGAGAAGGAAACGAAAGCTGAATCAATTTTATAAAATATATAATTGATTAGCACCTACATATTTATCAGACAAACTTCCAGCCAATGTCAACACTAAATCCAATTATAATCTGAGAAATGCTGGAAATGTAATTGTACCATTTACTCGCACAACTTTAGCTTATGTCTCATTCATACCTTCAACCATTAGACTATGGAATGAACTACCAAATGAAATTAGGCAATGTGCCACTGTATCAAGTTTTAAATCTAGTATAAGGAACCGATATGTTATTGCACCTGACTATTATTCCTATGGGGTAAGGAAATATTGTATATTACTAACTAAACTTAGATATTCAGTCAGTCCATTAAATAACGATTTGTTCAAAATTGGACTATCTGATAGTGCTTCATGTCCATGTGGTAATACTTGCGAGAATGCTGTCCATTATTTATTTGAATGTCTGAAATACAGTACATATCGTGAAGACATGCTAAAAAATATTCAGAAAATTACGTTACACAATGTACATATCAATGTCAATCTGTTGTTAAATGGCTGTTCTGACCTAAATGCGTCTGAAAATGAAACAATACTGCAATTAGTACAGTTGTACATTAAACAAACACAACGGTTTGCTTAATACTTTTATGTAAATAATTACAATTATTGAACATGTATATATGTATTTATCATTCTTAATATTTCTTTCTTCTCTCCCCATCTTTTCTTTCCCTTCTCTTGGAGCGGTTTTCATTTAAGTTGTAATAACTTGTAACCTATCCATTTCGTCTTGAATAAAATATGTTTAAACTAATCTGTGAATCGATCATTTAAAAATAACAACAAACAAATAATCTTTCAGAATGCATGCACTTCAAAGTTTATTACTATCATAATGCGTCAGATAGTTTGTACATCATTAATACTAGCAATGTATACACACTGGTTCTGTGACTCACACTGTGAGAATGTTCTTTTTACCAATTGTCCATTTCTATGCTAGCCTTACCGCGGGGTCTGCGTCAGTTGAGTTGTCGTCCAGGGTATCTCTCTTATCCAGTACGCGACCAAAGAGCTCTCTCAATACGATCCCCGCATGCATAGATATAAGATATAAGAGATCGCTACGAGATCAAACTAGCATGCGAGTTAGCCATTTTGAATTATGTGTAATTTAACGATAGTTCCGGCAATTAAATTTTCTTACGCAGTGATTATTCCGATTGTTCTTCTGTGGATTAATTAGAGAATAACTCACGAGATACGATTGATTACGGAAAATATGTCCCGAGTGAAATTAATGTTCACAGTTCCGAGCTTTAGCGAGGAACTTTGAACATTAATTTCACGAGGGACATATTTCCCGTAATCAATCGTATCGAGTGGGTTATTCTAATTATTCAACATAATCATTTTATTGGACAAATAATGATAAACTACTGGAAAACGACTTGATTTCAATTCAATTCTTTATTAGCCTTTAACTTTACAGTTAATCAGCATTTATATATAATATTATTATTTGATTTAAACTTTAAACAATTAACAAACAAACACAAATACATTATATTATATCTAAGGAGAATATACTATATCTAACTTACTATAATTCGCTTCTTTATACCTAAATTTCATAATACAAACAAACACAAACACACTATATTATATCTAATGAGAATATACTAATTTACTACAAGTCGCTTCTTAATTGATTAGCTTTAGACAGATATTTACCTAAATTGCACAATTGCTTAACATTTTGCACACTAAATAATTCAATCAATTTGAAAACAGAAGGGTTGCTCCAATAATATTTTTTTATATACATTTTTCGAATTTCAAGATATACTGGACATTTCAGTACAAAATGAAATTCGTCTTCAGTATCACTGGAGCAAGCCTTACATGTTCTATCATTAATATTAACATTATGGTACCTTCCAGTTTCGATAGCCAAAGTATGTGAGGAAAGCCGAAATTTGGACAAATATTTTTTATACAAAGGGGGAATTGCTTTTTTGAGGTAATATTGTAAAGTATAGATATCAATGATATTTTTATAAAGCATAGCCTTTGATGAATTGGACAGATTAGTACTAATAAACTGGAAGGCATTATCTACAATACGTTGCTTTATGAAAGGCAGAAAACTAATGGACAACTCTTGTTTATACCATATTTCACTATATCCAATAGGTCAATATATATTTAACATGATACGCCCAATTCTGTACGTTGCGTGTTTCTACTTCATCATATAAATATTCATAACAGCCACGGAGAATACAATTATCAGTAACAAGCAGTTTACACCAATACTTAATAATATTATACATCCTTACATATTTCAGTGGGTATCGTCCAAGTTCTGCATAAACCATTGCATTACATGTAGATTTTTTAACACCTAATAAACGCTTACAAAAATCAAGATGTAATCGTTCTATATTGTCCCCTTTATGAAAGCCCCATACAGCAGATGCATAACATACAACACTGCCAATGTAAGTATCAAAAACAGATAGTAGAGTTTCAGGATTGAGACAAAGAGATCGAATATTACTATACAAAGCAAATGCAGCTTTTCGTCCTTGGTCAGATATCTGTTTTTCTGCAACTGTAAATTTATTATTATAGTTAAATACAATCCCCAAATATGTAAAACTGTCAACAATATCAAGGGGTTTGCCATCGTATGTCCACTTTTCAGTAGGTTTTACTCGTCCACCGTTCCGAAAGACAACAATTTTAGTTTTTTGTAAGTTAACTGTTAATCCCCATAACTTTGAATATGATGATAAAGAATTGAGCTGATTTTGAAGTTCATTGACATTTTCCGAGAAAATAACCATATCATCAGCATACATTAAAAGATACAAACTAAGATTTTTACATTCATATGGCACACATTTATCGCGTAAAAAATACATTTCAAAATCATTTACATATAGTGAAAATAAAATTGGCGATAAAACTTCACCCTGCATCAAACCCACACTGTTTTTTAAATATAGACTGTTAAATCCATTTATGCAAACACATGATCTAACATTTACATACATAGAGTAAATAACCGACAATAACTTTCCTCTAATTCCTAACTTTGATATTTTATACCACAGTTTATACCTTTCAACAGAATCAAATGCCTTTTGAAAATCAATGAAGGCGCAATACAACCGTTTACTAGATTTTAAAGATTTACTCACTAGAGAATGTAATGAAAATATAGCATCAACTGTACTGAGTTTAGGCTGGAAACCAAACTGGGCGTCTGTGATAACACCATTTTCCGAGGACCACGTTAACAGTCTCCGATTAATAATTGAAGTAAACAGTTTGCCCAAACAACTTACAAGACTAATACCCCTATAATTATTCGGGTCCGAGACATTTCCTTTTTTAAATACTGGGACAATCATGGCCAAGGACCATGACTTGGGAAAGAAACCTGTAGACATAATACAATTAAATATCTTATGCAAAATTGGAATGAAATAACTACCATGCTCAATGAAATACTCATTCAAAATATAATCTGGCCCGTGTGACTTTTCACGCTTAAGATATTTTATTGCTTTTTCTATTTCTAAAGTAGTGATTTCAAGGTCAAGTTCTTCAAATATTACATTTTCATCATTTATCATAAACGCTTCTGTTTTGACTCCATCAGACTCCATCATTTGACTCCATCAGATTTAGAGAGACGGCCACAGTCCGCTGATGAACATTCGTCCGCCTATGACGTCAAGTCATGACGTTAAAGTCATTGTCTGCGACGACGTCACAATCGTCGACTCATGCATAATCCACACTGTTGATTATGCTATCGTTAATACATGGTAGAAATCCACCACGTATGTTGAATAATGATAAAAAAGTGAGAGTGAATGCGATTAACCTTCACTTTTGAAAACATTTCGACCAATCAAAATCAAGGAAATATTACTATTATGGTACAATATATGTTTAAGTCGTACCACTGAGTTATATCCCCTTGCATATACATAATGAAGACAATAACAATACGACCATATTCAGGTTGTCTATAAGTAGGGGTTGCATTGGATATGTGTCTACCAAACAGCGGTGGAAAGGTTTTGGGAAGTACATGATTGTATGTAGGTCAAGTGAACGTATTTTGCAGTTGTAGCTAAGAACTAGTCTAAAACAACCATAAATATCTGTGATATTATGCCTTTAATTTAAAGATTTTAAATCCCAAATTTTATTTGGCAAATATTGTTGGTGAAAAGGTTATGATGATTTTCAACATGCTCACATGCAAGTGGTGGTTACGGACAGTTCAGTCTACAGTGGGATTATAACATCATGACAAAATGGATGATCTACAGGAATGGAGACACATTCATTGTTCATAGGATGGGTTTCAACACATTAATGTTAAGAAAGGTTTTAAAAAACTGAAATAATTTGTGTTGGCTATAAATATTGTTGGTACGCTAGTCATGTCAATGGCATGACCAATATAAGTTTCTCCCTATATAGGGTCCAAAGGCGGCTTCCAGAAAGTTTGAAATACAGGCATAGATGATATTTTCTTTGCATCAGGAAATGTACCTGTAAGTGTATAGAGTGTACATGTACATGTACAATTCTATATGTGTAACTTGTTGTCCTGTCAACCCTAACGGTGATATGAATGCAAACATCTTGAAAGCGGTTACAAACAGAAAAATAAAGAAAGGTGCTGAGAAATATATTTAAAAAATACTATAGTATGTAGCTTAGGTGTCTGATCTTTCTGCAGATGCCAGTAGATCGCTTTTCATTACGTCTACATTTCAAAATTTCCGATCATAATACTTGGCTTTGGATACTAAAAGATGTCAATATCTGCCGATGCAAGGAAATCGCATTTTATCACAACAAAATTTAGATTTTTCGGCGAACTAGACCACAATAGTGTGGGTTTTATCTCTATAGATACCAAGAAATTGTACTTTGTTATGCCTACATTTCGATATTTTCAGGAGCATCCCACCACACTAGATAAAGTATGATAACTATAATAAGTTTTGTTCTCTAGATACGAGGAAATCATGCCATTATGTGTATATTAACAAGAAGGATATTTCTTCATAGCAGTGTGTGGCAGGACCAATCCCACTTTGCTTTCGGTGGCCTGTATCATCAATATATTTATGGTTGTTTTGGACTAGTCTTTAGCTACAACTGCAAAGTACATTCACTTGCCATGCATACACTCATATTTAGGCCTATACTATAACTCCGACTGTATGTATCCTTCCAAGATATGAATACTCTTCAAATATGTATTTATCTCGATTTATCCCATATTGATAACGCTTTAATTTTACATTTTCATAAACTTAGATATAGTAGCCATCTTAGATTTGAGATATGTCCCCAGATCAGATTTAGCTAAACCTTTCCACTAACACAATAACTAATGTTTATAGATATGCAAAATGTCAGAAAATTACCGGCCGGGTTATTGTAGTCTGAACTCTTCCTTTCAACTTTGCCATTTTTTGTTCTATTTAGGCCCACGTTACCTTTTATTTTTATTTTTATTTTTTATTTGTTTTTAAACAATATTTATTTTAAAACTTCCGGGATTCATGAACAGCCAACCAACATCCCACGTTACTTGTATCAACTCGTAGGATAACAACGATATTAAAAGACACGCGGGTGAGATTCTCTATTTATTACTGTTCTTTCTTTGATTTTCCTAACTTAGTTGACGGCCATCTTGAATTTGAGCTATTCCCCAAAACTTGTAATAATAATAAACTTGTGTAATAGTCATGTTGACATATTATCCAACAGCCAAAATCCATTGAAAAAAGTTTTCTGACAATATTTTTCTGATGGACTAAATAAAACAATGTGTGCGAAAGGGACATAACTCTTTGGAACACGTCACTTTACATATTGTGACGTCATAGATTATGACGCTTCGATTTGCCAAATAATGCTGTCGTCTGCTGCACTTTGGAAAAGTTTATTTCGAAGACCAACACTGCGTGCTAGACGGGTCGGGAGGCGAACTTTGTGACATGCCACATGAGCTGCGGTCTTCTTGAATGGAATCGGTAATCAGCTAGACGCTATTTATCATAATGTTATGATTATCATTTAAAGTAGGTAGCGGCACGGGTCATGATTTTGTGTTCCAACGTCACGAAAACTGCAAATGTATGTAGTCTTTGATTGAAAGCAGCAAACTCATTTATTCAAGTATGCACGGTAAATCCAATTAGATAGAAAACATGAGCACTGTTTACTCTATTAAAGGCATAATATCACAGTTGATTGACCTGGATAATGCTTTATGGACAAACGAATTTCGATCTGAGACTAATTGCGCTTGATTTATCCACCCACAAGTTGTTATTTAGTGATGTACTT